>RJWH01003990.1:0-126205 GCA_004363575.1 Solenodon paradoxus
CCTCCCACCTTCCCGGGGCTCAACCCCCTTTCCTAGTTATCTTTAATTCCTCTCGTTCCGCCCCTACATCCATGCCCCGCCCCTTTATGGCCCCTCCCCTCCCCCCAGGATCCTCCGCTAGTCCCTGGCCCCACCCTTCATCCCCGTCCCTTTTGGTCTCTCCGCCTTTCGATAGGACCCGCCCCTTCGGATTCCAGCCTGGCAGAACCCTAGCCCGGAGCCCTTCCACCACTAGCCCTCTCCCATCTCAGACCCTCTCCTCTCCCCATCCCTTTCTCGCGCTCTCCTCACCCAGGCGCTTGTGCTACCGCCGTGATCCGCTGGTTCTGATTGGCGGCGGCGGCCCCAATGGATGACGGAGGAGACAAAGTGTTGGCTGCAGGTCGTCTGAGGTCCCACCCCGGCCACGTGCGGCTTCTGTGATGACAGGTCTAGAGGGGCGGGGCCTTGGTCCTCGGGCTGCGGATTTGGGCTGGCCGGAGGGTGCTGTGGGGTAGGGAGCGGGAACCTCCACCAAAGCACTTTAGCGCTGCGAGGTTGACCCGACTTTGGTGTTGGTGTGAGCCTATTTGTGGGGAGTTCTAGGTTAGTGCGCGAATTTGCCCTGACAGGGGAGGTCTGTAGGGTATACGAGACAGTTCAAGAAGTCTGGAGTCTATGAAAACGGGGGAATCTGGGCCGCGGGGTCTCAAGTTTGTGAGCGTTTTCTGCAGCCTACACTGTGCAGAGGGGTCTGAGTTCTGGAGCCAATCCAGAATCTGAGTTCTGCGAAATGTGCACTAAGAGTCAGATGCGTACCTGCGAGAAAGTCTGGAGGTTGAGTTTAAGTGTTAATATAGGGTTAAGAGACCCTGAAATCTCCGGAGAAAAGTGGGACTTTTGATTTGTACAAGCGTCGAGTTAGCTATGTGACAGTTACATATGTTCCGTAGTTTAATTAGCACTTAAGACTTATCTCCAGCCGCCCCTCCCTCGCCCTATAGATTCCGGAGACAAAGCTGGGGAAGTCGGCATTTTCTAACTACCAGTAGATGGCAGCACAGGACCCTTGCTGACCAGAAGAGAGTGATGGGGTTCGGATCACAGGACTTGAATCCCTGAGAATCCAGATGACTTTTGGCTTCGACGACCTGATCAAGTTATGGGAGTGTCTCATATTCTTTAGGTCTCTGTGATTTTTTCCCCATGTATTTAACCTAACCTGGTTTACTGAACAGCAGTGGAGTGTCCTAAGAGCAAAAAGGAAAGAAAAGAGAAAAGAAAGGGAAAAATAATGCTCTGCCCTTAAGGAACGTCTTTAGGTGGCCATACAAATACTTATGTTATCCTATAGAGAGTAAAGTTGTAAGGGTTTTATGTAGTGGAAAAAGTGAAGGCTTTGAAGTCACTTGGGTTGATCTCCAAAGTTTGGGTATTTAGTATTTACTAGTTGTATAAATTTTGGTAATTTTTTTTTTTTAAAGGAAAGGTATAGTCAGGAATGACGGTGAATAGACAGACTTTTTAAAGAGAGGAGGAAGAAGTACTTTATTTTTATTTAGTTGTTCACATTGGTTGAACTCAGGACCTTGGGATGTATGTGGAACTGCTCCTAGTGTGTATGTACTAGACCACTAGGCCACCAGGGTACGCCCCTGGTACATAATTTTTTAAAGGAATGGGGCAAGCAGGAATGAAGGCAAGTAGGCAGGCTGGCAGAGAGAGGAAGAAGAAGCATTTTATTATGTTTTGTTTTGTTTAGTGTTCACCCACCCCCGCTCCTAGAATTGAATCCAGGATTTTGGCGTCTGTGCTCCTTTAGAGGCTATTGACCCAACCGCTACTCCACAGGGCATGTCTGGATATATTTTTTTAACTTAAGAAAAAACTGTCACTTTTAGAACAATTTTAGACTTATAGAAAAATCTATGAAGATGATACAGAGTTTCCACATACCCTACACCCAATTTTCCCTATTAACATCTTACATTACTATGGTTAATTTGTTGTAACTAATGAGACAATATTAATATATTATCATTGATTAAAATCCATACTTGGTTCAGTTTTCCTTAATTTTTACCTTACATTCTTTTTCTGTTCTAGATCCCATCCAGGGTAGCACATTACATTGCGTTATCATGTCTCCTTAAGATCTCCTTGGCTGGTGCCTGGCGGAGTAGGGGTGGTGCACAGTCCACATGCATCCCAATCCTCGGTTCACATCCTGCGACCTGCAGAAATAGCCAAGATGAACAACTAAATAAAATAAAGTGCTTCTTCCTTTTCTCTCTCCCCCTGGCTGCCTGCCTCTGCTCATCTACATTCCTCTCTGCATCTTTCCTTTAAAAAAATCCTGTTGGCTGTCACAGTTTCTCAGACTTATTTTCAATAACCTTGATAGTTTTGGAGAGTCTTGATCAAGTAATTTGTAGAATGTCTTTCAGCTGGGACTCGTATGATGTTTTTCTCATAATTAGATGGGGCTTATGGGGTTTGGGGAGGAAGACCACATTAGTAAGGTACCGGTTTCTTCATGCATCAGTCAATCTGTGTGTGCATAGGCGATATGCTTATATTCATAATTTTGGCATTCTACTGTATATTCTATTGAGATCTGTTTTTAAATCTATGGCATTAAAACATTCTCTAAGTATTATTCTATAAGATTTTGAAAATTTCTTTATGAAACATTTTAGACGTAGAAATTAATGTAAAAATTCTGTAACAAATACCTGCATTTTCCTCATACAGCTTTATCACAAAATTTTTTTTTTAAGGGAAGTGCAGGAAGGAATGAAGATGAGTCAGCAAGCAGGAAGAAGCATTTTGTTTTAATTTTTATTTAGTTGTTTATCTTGGTTGTTCCCTCCAGCCCTAGGACACAAACCTGGGTTCTTGGAATGTATGTGGACTGTGCTCTCAGCTGGAGGCAACGGACCTCACCACTAGACAACCAGGGCATGCCGGTCATATTGCATCTTCATATTTTACTAGATTTGCTTCACATTATGTGCTCTTTCAAAGAAATTAGTATTTCACAGAAAGTTAAAGCATTTGTATACTTCCTAACCTTACTTTTTTCTCTCCCTTGCTCTTCCTTTTCTCTCCCCAGGAATGACTAAACTGAATCAATGTTTATTTTTCTACTGTATTAAAAATAATAAACTTAATGATTGATATACATGTATTTCTATTGAGCATATACCTAGGAGTAGAATTATAGGGCAGGTATATGTTCAGCTTTAGTAAATATTACTAATATGTTTTCTGAAGAGATTGTAACATTCCCATAGCAATATGTATACAATATATATATGTGTGTGTGTTTGTGTGTGTATGTGTGTGTAGTGTTAATCTCATTGTGGCTTGTCAGTTTAAGTAATAACACTGAGTTAAGTAAAATTAACAAATATTTTATTTTTCATCATCAGGTTTGAAGATCAGCTCTAGAAGGTGAAACCAGGGTATCTCCTGGTGTCTGACTCCTGAGTTCCATGATAACCAGGCCCAGTTTTTATATTTTAATGAGAAACCATGAGCACATAACAGAGAAAATGTATTCATCAGTCTAAAACAAAAATTTGTTTAAAACAGGTGTCAGGACAAGATGAGAAAAGAACGAATCACTACAATCTCCTGGTGCATGACCTTTGTAAACAATAGGTCCATGGAAACCAGAGGTCTTTGTGGGTGTTCATTGCTGAGCTCAGGGTGAACAACTTGCAGAAGTATGATTGGGTCATCAGTACCTTCTTCGACTACATGTCCCAGAACCAGGAGGGCAGGTTTTTGCCCATGCCCAAGCTTGTGCCCAAGACTGAGGGTGAGAAGTAGCACTTTGAGGAAGGCAAAGGATGGTACCTGCAGATGAAGGCAAAATGAGAGGGACAAGTGGAACCTCAACCCTAGATGCCCTCCTACTGCTGGGGTCTGGAGCAGCTGTTAGCAGTCACCGGAGTCAACCCTTAGAAGTTACTTGCTCGGCCAAAACTTCCATTTACATTAAGAGCTGGTGGTGTGTGATGTATTCATCTTTCAGTATTAACCTATACACCAAAACTTTATTTATATCATATCAGTGTAAATATTACATGGTATTGTCCCTGATGCCCAGAGGTATTCTCTGGAAACCCTAAGGAATACTTGGGTGCACTGAATGGTATGTAAAGAATCCAGCATCACTAATAAAGCTGCAGTTTGGCTGGGAAAAAAAAAAAAAAAAGATAAAACAGTTATCTGGTTACTTTTTGACCTCCTCATGTGAAGATAAGAAATAGGAGAGTGAATTTGCATTACATGCATTAATGGGGTCATGTACATTCTATGTGTGTGAAATGCAAGGACTTGGTTTTAAAATTTTTATCTTAACTTAGTCAAAAAAAAAAATGGGCAGAAGATCTGAGTAGACACCCAGAAAAGACACATTAATGGCCAACAGACACATGAAAAAATGCTCATCCTCACTTATTATTAGGGAAGTGTAAATCAAAACTCCAATAAGATATCACCTCACTCCTGTGATAATAGCCTATATTGAAAAGACAAGAAACAACAAGTGTTGGTGAGGATGAGGAGAACAGGGAACATTTATACATTGTTGGTGAGAATATGAATTGTGCAGCCACTTTGGAAAACTGTATGGAGGATTCTCAAAAAAGTTAAAAGTAGATTACTTTATGACACAATTCCAGTTATAGCTATCTATTTGAAGAATATGAAAACACTAATCGGGGCTTGCCCTGGTGATTTAATGGTTAAGTCTATTTCCTCTGGCTGTTGTAGTCCACATACAACCCCAAAACTCAGGTTTGTATCTTAGGACTGGGGGTTGGGGTGACAACCAAGATGAACAACTAAATAAAAATAAAGTAAATGCTTATTCCTCTCCTCCTGGCCTATTCACATTCATTACTGTCTTTAAAAAAGAAAACACTAACTGGAAAGGATAACATATACTCCTATATTCATTACAGCACTATTTACAATAGTAAAGAAATGGAAACAACCTAAGAGCCCATCGACAGATGAATGAATGAAGCTGTGGTATATATACACAATGGAATAATACTCAGCTACAAAAAAGGGTGAAATCCTGATATTTGTGAAAACATGGATAGAACTAGAGGGGATTATGCTGAATTAAATAAATCAGAAGGAGAAAGACAAAAACCAGATGATCACACTCATATGTGGAATATAAAGAAACGAAGCAAAAGAACAGACAAAACAAGATAAAAACTAGCCTATGAACAGTGACAACAGAATGAAGTTACCAGAAGGGAAGGGGTATGGCAGGGGGAGCAAAAGATAGAGGAGGGGTTCAAGGAGCAGTGGTAAAGGGCCAGTAGAAATTTGGTGATGGGTGTGGTGTGTCACATTTTTGAAAAGTGAAACCACATCTAAAACATGTGTTGTAAATAAAAGTTACTTCAATTTAAAAGAAAAGAATTTGTATGTTAAAATAAAATGTGCTGATTTTGTTCATCTGATGCTTCAAGTGGTCTGGCAACCTGGCAGTCTACTGTAGCTTATTCTTCCAGAGGTAGTTGCGTAGCAGAGGGAGTCTCATTGCTGGACTTGGATTTTCTTTACATGGGCTGGGCCTTTTTCATAGCCGTTGGTTAGCTGACTTCACTTAGCCCAAGGCTGGTGATTTCTGCTTATTTCCTTCCATAGGCTTTTGAATTTCCCTGATAGCTAGTAAAGATACTTTCTCATATATCTATTGGTTATCTATTTTGCAACTTGCCTGATCAAAGCATTAGTACGTTTTCCCATTTTGTTTTTTTTCTTTCTTTTTTTCTTTCTCTCTCTGTCTTTCAGGAATGATGGAGGCAGGAATGAAGGCAGGTAGGCAAGCAGAGAGAGGAGGAAGAAGCATTTTTATTTCTTTTAATTTTAGTTGTACATCTTGATTGTTTCCCCCAGCTGCAGAACACGAGTCTGGGTCCTTGGGATGTAGGTGGACGATGCTCTGCTGGAGGCAGCAGACTTAATGGCTATTCCACCAGAACACACTGTTTTCTCTTTGTAGGAACTCATGTATATTCTGGATATGAGTCTTTTGTTAAAGAAAATTTATTGCAAACAGCTTTTCCCACTCTGTAGCTTGACTTTTTATTCTCTTAGTGGTGTCTTTCAATAAATAGAGATTCTTAACTTTAATACAATTCGATTTATCTTTTTGTTTATGGTTAATGCATTTATACAGTTGATGAAGTCTTTGTATATCCCAAGGTAATGAGCATATTAATATATTCTGTTATGTTGCTGCCTAGAAGATTTATTATTTTACCTTTTATATTATAAGTCATCTGGAATAGATTTTGTGTTTTGTGTAATACAGTCATCAAGATTCATTTTTTTACATATGATTATCCAATTGATCCAGCACCTTTTGTTAAAAACACTGTTGAAATAAGAAGTTAAAGCCAGGTTTTTATAAAACTATAGAATGAATACATATCAAATACTTACTTAATTCATTAATGAGAAAATAAGCAGGTTGGTAAATTATGTTCAATGTGCATTTGAGAAATTGGGTCTTAGAGTTTGGGGTGGGCACTGGAATATATAGAGGGAGATATTTTTATCATAAGGAATTGGCTAATAGAATTATGTTGAATGATAAGTCCTGAGATGTGTAGCTGGTATGCTGGAGATCTGAAGAGTTGGTGGTATAGCTCCATTTTAAAAACCAGCAGGCCAAAGACCTAGGAAAAGGTGTTACTTCAGTTTGAGTCAAAGGAAAAAATACCAATATCTCAACTCAAAGGCCATTAGTCAGATATTTTTTTTTTTTTTTTTTTTAAGGAAAAGCACAGGAAAGAATGAAGGCAAGTAGGCAGACAAATGAGAGAGGAGGAGGAGGGAGTATTTTATTTAGTTAGTTGTTAATCTTGCTTCCCCTGGCCTAGGGTCTTGAACTGGGAACTTTGGTATTATGTGAACTATACCTGGTGACTAAATGCTTGGCCATCAGGATCCACCTCCAGAGAAAAATTCTTAGTCTTTTTGTTATATTCATGCCTTTAAGTGTTTGAATGAGGACTACCCACATTAGGAAGAGCAATCTGATTTACTCAGTCTACTTATTTAAATGCTAACTTATCCAAAAACATACTTATAGACATGCAGGACAAATTTTAACCAAATATGTGGGACCCCGTGGCTGTCAAACTGACACATAAAATTAACCATCACAGGTATTTATAGACATTTGAGAAGAGAATTTGAGAATAAGAATGTTAGATTAAATATAAAAACAGTTAATGTCTATAGGACAATAATACAATAACCTTTTCTATTCAGAAATCCTTTACATCATTATCAAATAAATCTGTAGATTAATGTGATTTCACAGAGTTTTAGCCTTTAATCAATAACAGATAATGAGTTGAGCAAAAGTATGTTGCCTGGATAATTAATGTTTGACCCTGCTACCTTCTCTCTCTCTTTAAAAAAATTGTGTTAGTGTTTTATTATGGTAACTTTGTTTTATAAATTAAGATAAATTCATATGTGTAGTTTCCCCATTCCTTAGATAGATATCAACCCAGCCATTGCTGAATTCGAGGTGTCAGAGTATTATTCAGATTGAGAAATCTAGCAGATTATTGGCCATTGGGATCTGAAACTGAGTAGAGCAGTCAGAACTAAAAAAAAAAAGATTTGGAACCTATTCATATATATACATATGAATGACAGATAGAGGGATAGATAGATAGTAGATATCTGTGGGTAAGGTTTAGAGTTTGTAGAGGAAAAAACCCAGACTGTATGAGGGACTTGAGGCTCTACTTCACATATGTATTAAATAGTTTGAGGAGGAAATGAGTCTGAGGAACAGTAGGCAATGTTTGGAGTCCCCCATATGTGTGTGTGTGTGTGTGTGTGTGTGTGTGTGTGTGTGTGTGTGTGTATTGGGAGTGCGGGCAGACCTTGGTCTATGCCAGAGAACACCTCACAGTGCCTTTTCCTCTGGGCAGGGCAGTGTCAGTCGTATGTTCCTTTGCCCGTGTGTAGAGGTTCAGAATGATGGAGATTCTGAATTTGAACTTTCTTTTAGGATTTCTCCTAGCACACCCTCTGTCCTTGTCTGCATTCTGCACTATGAATGAGACTTCAGCTTCTCCTGATCATCACTTTCTCTCCTTTCCTTCATATCACTAGTTCTGGGAGACTTTGGCTTACATTTCAAAAGAAGGTTTTTTACTTTTGTTTTTTAAAGGAAAGGTGCAAGCAAGAATGAAAGAGAGCAGAGGCAGGCAGGCAGGAAGAAAGGAAGAAGCACTTTATTTTTATTTTATTTAGTTATTCATCTTGGTTGTTCCCTGCAGTCCTGGGTCTTGAACAGCGAACCTTGGGATGTATGTGGACTGTGCCTAACCTCTACTCCACTAAGACAGGTGTTTTGTAGAGTTTATTTGCACCTCCCTCCTTTAGACTGAAAGAGATTGTGTAAATTTTGGCAATGCAAAGGGCCTATCCAAATAGCCTTTCTATGTTGTAGATAGATTCTCAGTGATGAAAAAAGCTTTCGCTGTTTCTGTTGAAGCTGAGATGTCAGGTGGGGTTACCCTTTCTTCTGAGATTAAGCAAAGTTGCATCTATCCCTTTATCTGACATTCAGTGGGAAATTTAGTGCCTAGAACCTTCTGTGAATTCTGGGATTGGAGAAGAACTTGATTTCTCTTGACCATTCTTGGCCCAGAGTCCCTGGCCCTTGATAAATTTATAATTCACTGCTGTTTCACCTTCCTCAGATGTTTTTTTCTTTTCTTTATTTTTTATACCTAAGCAAGGAATTCTTTATTCCTTCCCCAAACCTCTCATGGGAGGCATTTGAGTGGCAGACTTTACTGAAG
Source organism: Solenodon paradoxus (assembly GCA_004363575.1). NCBI lineage: Eukaryota > Metazoa > Chordata > Mammalia > Eulipotyphla > Solenodontidae > Solenodon > Solenodon paradoxus. Next base: position 8,850 of record RJWH01003990.1, read on the forward strand.
GTAAATATAAGGGGTAAGGTAAATATCGAGGGGTAATATAAGGGGAATAAATGTATGTATACAAACAACTTAAAATTTGGACATTTGGTTATATCAGTTCTTTAAATGTTCAAATTTTTTTTGGAAAGAAAGGTGCAGGCAGGAATAAAGGCAAGTAGAGGCAGGAATAGAGAGGAGAAAGAAGCACTTTATTTTATTTAGTTGTTCACTTTTGTTGTCTTCCTGGCCCCAGGACATGAACTAGGATCCTTGGAATGTACATGGACTGCACTGACCAAAGGTAGCTGACCAAGCTGCTACTTCACTAGTGATTTTTTTTTAAAATCTCTGCCCTCAGTCTGGAACCTGGGTTGAGGTCGATATGCTATACATTGCCTGCACCTTAGCTGCCCCAGCCTTCTGAGCCTCAAGAGTGAACCTTTTTAAAATATTCTTGGAAGTCCTTCAACCAACCTACTATATATACCTACTAACCAACCTACTATATATATATATATAGTATATATATATATATATATATATATGTGTGTGTATGTATGTGTGTATATTTTACCTTTTCTCAAGATTCCCACCCACTTCTCGGTATTCCCAAATACATCATGTCAAGTAATTTCTCTACACCCATCTCACTGAACAGCTTATTTTGCATATTAAGAGACTCATTATTATAAAATATAGAACTCATAAAGAGAACCTCTTGATGTGTCTCTAGACCCTTTGACTTCAGTCTTGAAGCAAGTATCCTTTTGTGGTAAGAAAAAAAGTTAGCATATCATTGGAGTACTGTATTACTTATTTTAAAGCAAGTTATTTTACAATCTGTGTACTCCTTTCCCAGAAGATAGGCTATGTATTTCAATAACAAAAATAGTTAATATTTACAAATTAGTTGTTATAAGTCCTTTGTTGTGATAATACTGACTTGCTTATTACATTTTATTGAAGAACAGTGTCTCAAATAAAGTAGGAGAATGCACTAAGGAGACCTCAGTTTTGCTTGAAGAGACACTCTAAAAGGCTTGAGAATGAGTGTGAGCTTGTGGCTTAGGCAACTGAGAAGACTGGAGTGTGGACCATGTAAAGCCCATGGTGGTGGGGAGCAAGAATAAACCAATTAAAAATGCTTCTTCCTGTTCTTCCTTCCTTCCTCTCTTAACAAAGAAACATATAAGGAAATCAACGGCTTGTAAACACCTGACATCTCTGGTATCTGGACCCTGCTGCTCCCTCCTCCTTGGAATTACGGCCAGTTACCTGTAGGCACCAGGCAATAAGCATACTAATTCTTTTAGAAGTCTTTTGCCAATATTTAATATATGGAGATTTTATCAAATTGAGGTCTGGAGGTTAGAAGAGAGTTTTCATAAAATGCAACTGGCAAGCTACAAGACTAGACGTGATGTCGCTTCCAGATCCCATGAAAGGAAGGAGGTTCTTCTTTGTCCAGCAATAGCTCAGCCAGTGAAAGAATATCATAATGGAACAAATGAAAAGCCACCACCAATCAAACTCCCAGTTTCTTCCAATGAACTCTGATTATGACATTATAATCTATGTATGTTGTTGTAGGCTTTATTTTAGGAAGGGGCATGCATGTCTCCCATGAGATTGCACTTTCCAAATTGCATTTTTGTTGTTTTCCTTTCTTAATAAACCCATTTTACTGGTGCGATAAATGGTTGCTTTTAGTTTGGGGTCAACACTTTAAATGCCAAGAATTGCCAGTTTAGGATCTAGAATGGTTTGGGCAATTAAATAAGTTCTTAGTGTTCCTTGGTTCTCCCAACTACAAAGAAATGTTTGTAGCAGCTGAAATATATCCAAAGAAAATTAATTTGTGGTACACCATGGTGGCTTAGTGGTTAAGTCTGTGACCTCCAGCTTGCATAATCCACATATATTCTAAGGACCCTGCTTTGGGATCCAGGACCAAGGTAGGGGTGGGGGAAAAACCAAGATATCTTAACTTGCCCTACCACACAGCTTAGCTGTGGTAAAGCTTTATTATGATTATTTTTAGCAAATATCAAGACGATAATCTATATAGACTTTATAAATACTTTCCAAGAAATGAATATGCTCAATTGAATCATATGCGAATGGACTGATATTAGTATTTGGTAGTGTCTGTGTGAAAAGGCAGATGAGATTCATACAGTCTTGTTGCAGATAAGCATTACTATATGAACATTCCCAATTGAGTTTAGTGATGCTTTGGGCTCCAACTAAGCAAAAGACTCCTTCTCATTAGCAGGCCTATATTATAAAATATTATATTCAATTATTACTATTTTATTTTGAGTGTTATAAATGAAAAAAATGTGGAAATTTGTTTTCACAATAAAGTGTTATAATAGTACCTATATAATAGCTTCAATTTTGCTCTTTGGATCACAGAGCCTAAATATTTACGGTGTGATAATTTCACAGAAAAAGTTTTCTAGTCTTTGCGCTAGACAATGCCCAGAAATAAAACTGAAAACACACCCAGTAATTTCTTTTGCCCAGAGAGTAGGAGTTTAATTTAAATAAGAATCTTTAGCAAATTCAGATGGTTTTTGCATAAACCAACTCCTCCCGTCAAGTCTCTGATGCTACTGTTCTCTTTCCCCTCAGTCCTTCTCTAGTCCTTTATTCTCCCTTTAAAATGCTTAGTTACCTCTGTACAAATGGAAGTTGAATTTTGTTTATACTAGACTTTTCCCTATTGCTGCAGTATGTTGTTGATTGGTATCTGTCCTTTCCATTCTGACTCGTGTCCAGTTTTGTTTATCTTTGATAATAACCAATTCTTAAAACATCCTCATCCATTAATTAATTCATTTATTTAATTAGTCAGCAATTTCTTTTGGCATTTTTGCCATGTGTTGTGCTATGTGTTAGGGACAATGTTGGAGAAAATACGACTTTTACTGTTGAGGTACTCCGAGGCTAAAGAAAAAGACATGCAATTACTCTCAAATAAGACAAGATTTATAATGAATAATGGTTTGCTTATTTTCTTGTTTTCCTTCTTTGACTATTCCTTTTCTATCTCCTTTCCCTACTCCTTATAGGTGGTATTCTCTCCATGCTGACACATGTAATCTTCTTATTCTTTAGTCTCTTGTCAATCTTCTGGCTCCAGTTCTCAAATTCTTTGTAGCTTACTTTTTTACTTCTTCATTTTTTTAAGAGAAAGGAAGCAGACATGAATGAAGGCAAGCAGGCAAAACAAGCAGGTAGGCAGGCAGGTAAAGAGGAGGAAGAAGCATTTTTTTCTCTTAAAGTAAAGGTACACGCAGGATTGAAGTCTGAGTAGAGTCAGGTAGGCAGAAAGAGAGGAAGAAGCACTTTATTTAACTTAGTTGTCCATCTTGGTTTTTCACCTTGTCCTCAGGTTGTGAACCTGGATTCTTGGGCTTTTTGTGGACTATCCTGCCATAGACACAGTCTTAACACCTGAGCCTCCAGGACATGCTGCTGTTTACTCTTAAATACCTGCATAGGTTCTATGTTTTAATTCCCTGATTTGCTTGTGCTACTTATTCTCTGTGTATGGAATACATTTTCTTCCGTCTTTACATGTCTAGTCCTATCCTTTCTTGGAGATCCATCTCCTTCAAATAATGCTTTTCTTTGTGAAGACTGTCTTGATTCCTTCCACAGCTTCTGCTGAATTCCTCTAGCACCTAAGAGGCAATTTAGCCTTATGGTTTACTGCTTGGTGAAATCTACTACAGGGTTTGCATTTTATCTTGGCCTCATTTTCTTTATCAACAAAATTAATTTATTTACATATTATGTATTTATTGAAATCTCTGTCTCTAGCCTGGACTGCTCTCTCAGGGTGCAATTCTGTATCATTAATGTGTATATCTGCAAGGATATCTCATGCAAATTTAATAGAATTATCAAAGCGAAACTCGTCTTTCTTCCCAAACCTATTCTTCTTTGATTTCCTATCAGTGAACTGTATAGTATCATCCTTCTAGTCAACCTAACTTTAAATCTAACTCTCTCTCTCTCACCCAACTATTTACTACAAAATAAAGAATATTCTCTACTGTATTCATAGTCATTGTGTACCAAGTTTTATTAGTTCTAGCTTCTTAACACTGCAGGAAGTTTCATGTTTAATACTCTAGTTTGGTTCTTCCTCATTATTTCTCAGAGATTTTTCCTATCATCTTAAAATTATTTAAAGATAGGAACTGTTTTGTTTTCTTTTGTGTCCTCTCGCAGTACTTGACCTAAAAGATACTTAATAAGTATTTGTCGAACTGAGTTCTTAATATTAAATTTCTCTGGGCAGTCATGGGGAGACATTTCCCAAAAGATAAAGGGGAAGTTCAGGAAGGGTAAACATGTATACATATACATGTGTGTTTGTGTGTATGTATGTATATATATATTTATATATGTTTAAGGAAAGGTGCAGGCAGGAATGAAGGTGAACAGAGGCAGGTAGGCAGGGAAAGAAGAAAACATTTTTATATATTTTTTTTATTTAGTTGTTCACATTGGTTGTACCACCCTACCCAACCCCCAACCTGGGAGACAAACACAGGTCCTTGGGATATATATGAATTGCGCTCCTTTGAAGTTGGCAGACCTAATCACTACTCCATTTGGATGCACCAGGGGAAACTTTCAATGACTCTGGAGCATGACTTAAAGATAGTCATAAGGTTGGCAGAAGGTTTCTCTTCAACAAGGTTCTTACCAGTAACCTCCTCTTCCTGCTTGAGGGCTCCCAAAAGGCAGCAACAGTGCCAAACTTGACTATTTTGGCCTTGTCCTCTTGAGATTTTTGAGTTTGCCTACTTTTTTTGATCCTTCTCTCCCTCCTCCTCATTTTCTGGATTTTAGAGAGTTCTAGCTCTCAATTACCAGCTAGCTAGTCTGCTGAATAGAATAGCAAAAATGAGGGAATATCACTTCTGTGATTAAGTTACAAGAGATTATGACTTTCCTCTTACTAGCAGACTCTATTGCCTTCTCAGCTTGCAAGATTTAATGCTATGTTGGAGAGACCCAAGTGCAAGAAACTGAGATCTGCAAATAGCCAATTATGAACTGAAGCTTTTCGTCTAAAAGCCCAGAAGGAATTGAATCCTGCTAACAAGCACATGAATAAGCTTGAAAGTGGATCCTTTTGCAGTCTAGCTGGAACTTTGCAGTCTGTAAGTAACCTTGAACCAGAGAATGTAACTGAACCATATCCAGACTCCTGACCCACAAAAATTGTGAGATAATAAATGTTGTTTTAAGCCACTAAATTTTGAGGTATTTTTTTATACAGCAATAGATAATACATGAGGTGAATCTGATTGACTCCAAAGTTAGACTGACTGTAGGACCCTTTTAAAGTGGGACAGTACCATTTGTTTTCATATTTCCTGACAATCAATTTTGTCCTATTTTTAATAAACCAGGGTTGTCTGTAATACAGGGCAACAGGAGCAGGTGAGTTGCCCTGGGCTCCATCTATTGAGGGGGGCCAAAAAGCCCCAACCCCTTTTGTCCCATTTTGAAATATGGTCAGCCTATCCAAATTTTGTGTTCTTCACAATTTTATTAGATTGTTATGCACTACTCTATACTGTTTCCAAGTGTGGAGTGACTTTCCATCATACTTTAGATGGTCTTTTTCTCCACTAGGAGAATTCCTGGTTCTATAATAGCTTTCTTTCTTTAGTTGTCTCTGTTTTCAGTCAGTCCCAGATTCTAGGTGTTCAATTCTTTTTTAGTTCTTGCTCTTGTGGTTTAGGATAGCTGTGTTAAATTGCTAAGTATTTCAGCTTTCTGTAGCCCCAAAATGTCCATTGTCTTTTAAAAAATATTTTTACTGTAGCAATTATTCTGCATATTAAAATAATCTCCTATTTATAGGTTCCCCATTTCTTAGATATATTTCAACACACCATGCCCTCCACCAAATCATCAAGTGTTCTTCCACATTGTCTAGTGCGTTCCACCACCATTTGCCCTGCCCACCCCAATTCCTTTTGGTAACCTCAGTTCTGTTGCAAATATTTCAGGGTTGGTTTTGTTTCATCTGTTCCTTTGTTTTATCTATTCACATTCCACCTATGAGTGATGTCATCTGGTATCTTTCTTCTTTTGACTTGTTTCACTTAGCATAGGCCCCTCTAGTTCCATCCATGGTGATTCAAATGACGTTTCATCTCTTCTAAGGGCTGTGTAGTATTCCATTGTATGTATGTACACATCTTCTTTATCCATTCATCTGATGTTGGGCACTTAGGTAATTTCCAGTTCTTAGCTATTGTGACTAGGGCTGCAATAAACATGGGGATGCATACATCTCTGTAGATGGGTGCTTTTGTATCTTTTGGGTAGATGCCCAAAAGTGGAATGAGGGAATGGGATTTCCATCTTCAATGTTTTTGAGAAAACTCCAAATTGTTTTCTATAGGGGTTGCACCTATTTGCACTTCCACCAACAGTGCTAAAGTGTTCCCTTTTCTCCACATCCTCATCAGCATTTGTTGTTTCCAGACTTGAATAATAGCCAGTCTTTCAGGCATAAGGTGATAGCTCATTGTTGTTTTAATTTGCATTTCCCTGTTGACCAGTGAGTAGGAACAAAATTTAATCTGACTGTTGGCCATCTGTATAGTCTCTTCAGAAAAGTGTCTCTCCAATTCCTCCTCCCATTTTTTGATTGAATTGCTTGTTCATCTGTTGTTGAATTTTATGAGTTCTTTGTATATTTTAGATATTAAGCCTTTGTTGGAAATATTGAATGCAAATATCTTCTCCCAGCTAGTAGGTTTCCTTTTGGTTTTGGTGATGTTTTCTTTTGTTGTGAAGAATTCCTTAGTTTGATGTCATCCCAGTTGTTTATTTTTCTTTTTGTTTCCCTTGACGGTGGAAAACTGATGGTGCAGTTGAGTTTCCAAAGGCTTCTCTACAACTGATGTCATGGAAAGTCTTTCCTATGTTGTCTTCTAAGAGCTTTATGGTTTCTGGTCTTACGTCCAAATCTCTAGTCCATTTTAAGTTGACTTTCGTGAACGGTGTTAGAGAGTGGTCTAGCTTCATTTTTTTTGCATGTGACTGTCCAGTTATCCTAACACCATTTGCTCAGTGTCTTTTGGATCAAATGTATCCATTGACTATATTGACTGGGTTAATATGCTCAAAATTCTCCTCAGAGTGTTGCTCTACATTTTGATAAACATGTGAAAGATCAAGCCTTCTCCTTTCTTTCTCCAGCCTCTTAGTTATATCATCTAGAATGTTACTCTCTCATAACATCTCTTTTTGTGAAAGGAATTATATGGTAGCTAGATTTGCTTTCTGAGGGCAAAGATCCTGTTAGATTGACAGGCTCTTCCTGGGCTTGGCAGGTAGAATCCTATGGGACCAAGAACTTGTAAATGCTAAAATCCAAGCCGGGCTAATAAGGCTTTAGAAGCATCTAGTCTAATGGTACTCAATCCTGGTATTACATTAGAAACATCTAAGGGAGATTTAAAAATTAAAATGCCTAAGCTATACCTCAAACCAATTAAATCAGAATTCTTAAGAATCGGGGAGTGTTGGATCTATACATCTTATTATGTATCCTCCTGCTTTCTGCTCTGGTCCTATTTTTAGCTCCTCACATATACATATTGCATCTTGCCAGAAGTCTTTTAAGCAGAAGTCCTCTTAAAATGCCCTCTTCCCTCCATCCTTCAATCAAGAAATATTGACAGACTAATTACTATATACCAGCTCTCACTATTCCAGACACTGGAGATATTAAAGGACTAAATAAGAACTGATTTTTTGGGGGGGTCCTCGTAGCTGATTAAAACTTAGGTGCTGTGTGTAATGAGCTTGTTAAATTATTACTGTCATCTGTAAGGGCTAGACTTTTTAAGGAAATCCAGTGAAAATTCTTGAATGAAAAGAATCTGTTTTGGGGAGGGGATGCCTTGCTCAGGTGAGAGTTGTTGAAAGCGTCAATTCTGGCCTCACACAGGTGAGGGGAAGACCCCACCCCTCTATGCTTTAAAACTTATTAGTGGGCGGAGCGCCCTTCCTTCTCGCGCTTAAGGAAAGAGGGAGGGGATCGGGCTCTACGTGCCCATGAGGGGGCGGGGTCGGTGGACTGGGCGTGAGTTGATTGGCTGGGAGGTGGGGCACCACGACTAGCCTCTGTCCAGGAGCGCTCAGGGTTCCCGGGAGGAGTGACGGGAGGGCGCTCCAGCCTCCCAGCTATGGCGCCGCTGTGCCGCGCCCAGTCCCCCGCCTGCCGGCCGGTACTCAAAGCTATCAGAAGCTCGTTTAGACGGTGAGAATTGGAGAAGGTCCGAGGGAGCAGCTCGACGCTGCCTGCGACGGGGACTATGAGAAGCAGCCAGACCCGTGAGGCCGATAGCGGGAGCAGCCGCGGCACCTGCTGAGAGGAAAGAGGGAGCGGCCGGTGTGGCGGCGCGGCTGGGGCCCGGCGGAGGCTTGCCGGGCGCCTCGGCCATGTCGTTGCTTTGCGTGCGCGGTGAGTGAGCAGATGGGTCGCGGGGTCGCGAAGGGTTCCCCACCCACTTCCAGCGGGCGTCAGGTTACCACCTTTTCCAGACTTCACTTCCCGCTGGTGCTTCAGGGCATGACTCTGTTAACCATTTATAAACAGTTAAAGAGTTCTTTACACTCATTCTTGTTTTTCCACTCGCTTCTATGAGGGACTGTTACCTCTCTATTCCAGTAGCCATGTGACAGTGTTTGCTTGCAGGCCCAGAGCCTATTAAACAGTGACTGGTGCTTTCCTCTAGTGAGAATGGACGAGCTAGGAGACCACCAATAATTGGTGTCTTGTCAATAGCCTTCTATGCTTCTTTCTTTTCCCTGCACAGTAAAACTACACCAGACTTAGTAGTAGCAGGTTCTTCTTCTTCTTTTTTTTTGTCACTGTTTGAATTTTTGTAATGGTACACCTGTTACATCTTTTCTTCCAGTGTATTTCTTGACTTGCACACCCGTATTGCTTGTCTCGTTGTCTGATCCTTTCCTGTAGTTTATGCTAAGATCTCATATTCGACTTGGAAAGGTATGTTGGCTTTTTTCCTCTCGGAGCCTAACCACTGTCTTCTGTCACATAGGTGAACGGCCTTTATTGATTTTTCGCTAAGGACATTTGATGCATCCAAGAGGATATTTTAAGACAAGAGCTTTGAGTTTTAAGATGAAGGAAGGTGCATGGAGTAAGTTCCATGAGAGTATAGATACTGTTTCTTATTGATATTTTGTATTCCCAGTAGGTGACAGAATAGAAGTTCAATGCTAGTTTTGAATGAATGCAAGGACTGTGATTTTAGAGAATATTTTTAAAAGCAGGTTTTGAATTGCCCGTTGAATATGATCTTGGGAAATTCATGCTGAAGCCTATCATATCTGTATTGAACAAGATGGGATAAGGTGCCTCGATTGTGACAGAATTTATTCTAAAGAGCCTTTTCCTGCACCTTTCACTGGATAGAGTTCATGTTTCTTTTGGCTCTGTGGATTAGAAGCATTGTTGCTTGTGATCTCTCTGATAAGTGTTTCCTCCCAGCTGCTGACAAATTGAACTGCTTTGCTCTGTTCTCTTCCACTGTTTTGTTAAATCTGTATTAACCCAAAATGGATTTGGCTATTTCCAGGGATTATGAAACACAGAATTTCTCTTTTATGGTTGATTTTTTTTTTTTCATTAATGAGAATTTTGCTTTGCTTTTAGTAAGACATTTTCTTTCAACAGCTGGGTATCTATTTATTCCTTTAGATCCCTGCTGCTGAGTAGCAGATTTGGGAGAGGTTGGATTTTGCAATGGCTCTTTGGCGGTTTAAATCTCTAATGCCACACAATATTACAGAGCTAGTTCTTAACGAAAAACTCTCTAGGTGGAACACTCTTAAACCAGAAATTCCTATTTAATTGAATTTAAATAACTCCAGAGAAGGATCGACTGCTATTTTCATTTGTTTTTATATTGAGCTGCTTTACTTGTCTAGTAATTTTGCTATTTAGTGATTTATTTCTCTTTTAATGTTACATTAGTCAAAATTGTCTTCTTTTAAACCTGAGGGTTTGGAGACCAACAGGTTGTTTTATTTATTTATTTATTTTTTTGTATGACAAGTTTTATTTATTTTTAAGTCATTGTTTTTGAATGAAGATCCTGAAGATTATTAGCTACCTTGTAAAGAAGCATTCATATTAAATGGCAAAGTATTCATCCTAACGGAACTTACAGAATTGGATTAAAATATTTATAGAGTGACAGTTCTTACATTATATTTTGTCAGTTAAGAATATTATTCATATTCTGAAAGAAGTCTATGTAGGAATAGTGTATAACAACTCACTTTAAGTTAATCTTAGAATAGAACTGAATTAGAAACTTTTTCCATATAATCAGTACTTAACTTGATGTAGAAGTTGGCAGACTGATATTGACTTAAACATTCCCAAACAGTTTAATCAAGAAGTAAATTTTTGATCTAACCCTTTAATCATGACTTACTGCTTGTAGGTGAAGACAGTCAATATTCTGACTAGCTCTTTTTTGGTCCTATATTCTTGCTTGTCCTTATACAGATACTTTGATTCAGCACTAACTGTTCATCCTGCCTTTGTACTGTTTTACATTTGCACTCCCTGAAATATTCCTTCCATATTTTCTGCTTATAAGAAATTTATTCATCTTTTTCCAGACTGTAGTTTAGTTTTCTTTCTTTTTTTAAAGGAAAGGTGCAGGCAGGCAGGCATGTGAAAGGAGAGTTAGGCAGGCAGGCAGGAAAAAAGAGGAGGGAGAAGCATTTTATTTTATTTAGTTGTTCTTCTTGGTTGTTTTTCCTGGCTCCAGATTTTGAACTGTGAGCATAGGGATGTACGTGGACTGTGCCATGGCAGACTAAACCACTAGGCCACCAGGGCATGCCCAGTGTAGGTTTTGCTTTTTTGTTGTTGATGCTGAAAACTTTTTCCAGTGCACCTGGGTGGAGTAGGAGTTAGGTCAATCACCTCCAAAGGAATGCAGTGCCACATACCCTTGGGTTCAAGTCCTGGGCTAGACTGGGAGGTGGGGTGAACAACCAGTGTGAACAAATAAATGAAATTAAAGTGCTTCTTCCTCCTTTCTCTGCCTGCCTGCCTGCTTGCCTTCATTCCTGCCCTCATCTTTCCTTTAACAATTAAAAAAAAACTTTCTCAGTTTCTCAGACCATAGTGATCTTTCTTCTTTAAACTCTTAAGCTCCTTAAAACATAAATTACTTATGGTCTGAACTTGGCATTGAGTTGTATAGTGCTTGGAGACTAGTAGTATACAGTTGTGCTCATGGTAACAGACAAATGAGGTGTATGGCACTAGTCAGAACAGATCTAGAATTTTGTATCCAGTCTGGGCATTTCATTTTAAGAGGCACTTTGAGTAATTAGACTATCTTCAGAGGAGATTAATCAGTTTCTATGCTCTTCGTTATTCTATTTGAGGAACATGAGGGGTTTAATGAAACCTTTGAGAAGATTAAAGGGAGAAGATCATAAAAGTGTATGGAAGTTGTTTAAAAATTGTTCCAGACGACAGAACTGGGACAACTCACCAATGATTGAAAATCATAGGACACTATATATTAGCTTAATATAACAAGGAACTTTAGCAATTAGGGTTATTCTTAACAAATGCAATGAGCTACTTAGGTGGATTTTTTTCTTTTCTTTTTTTAAAGGACAATTGCAGGCAGGAATGAAGGTAAGTAGGCAGGCAGTAAGGAAGAGAGAGGAGAAAGAAGCATTTTATTTTATTTTTATTTAGTTGTTCACACTGGTTGTTTTCTATCCCCTCTCTCCTCCCCCACCAATCTGGGCACTCAACCCAGGTGTATGTGGCCTCTGCTCCTTTGGAGGTGATTGATCTAACTGCTACTTCACCAGGGTGTGCCATATGAACTTTTTAATGAGGACTCTTTAAGCAGAGATTGAATGAATGGTGACGGTATTCTAAAATGGATGTTGAAATTGAATAGGAGTTGAGACTTGAAGAATTTTAAGAAACCACCCATTTATAAAATTCACCTAGTTTTCAAGTAATTTGGTACAACTTTGTTGATAAAACTGGTATCTTTTTGCTTTCATAGGAACCAGTATCACATGAGTTAAGTAAACTTTGGATTTTCTTTAACTTTTGTTGTCTTAGTGCTCACGACTAGTTTCTCTAAACAAATTATAAACATTTGAAAATGGAGTCTTTCCATATTTCTTTGTAATTCCCATAGTTTTTATAATTGAGCTCCTCACTTCAATCAGAAGTGAGCACACTTGTGAAAAAAAAAAACAAATTGTTTTGGAAGTTTAAAAAGCAATATATCCTAATATATCGTTAATCTTAGAAAATTAAGAAAATGCAGAAAATAAAAATCACCATAATCAACCACTCCCCACCATTCGCCAATGTTAACTTTTTTGTCATTGCTTTCATCATTTCTTTTTTATTATAAAGGTAATACATATGTATAAGAAATTCAAACAGGTTAGGATGTGAAGTGAAAGGAAAAAGTATTCCTGTCCCCCATTTTCATTACAGTTGAGTACATAGATTTTATAATTGAATATACACAATATTCTTCAACATTTTTGAAGTTAATGAAATATTTTCCTGTCAGCTTATGAGTCTAATATTTTTTTTAATTTTTAGAAATATTTTTATTATTTAGTTGTTCATCTTGGTATCTGTCCCTGGGATGCGAACCGTGGTCCTTGGGATATATGTGGACTATACTCGGTAGGAGGTGGTAGACCTAACCACTGCTCTGCCAGGGCATGCCTAAATAGTTTTTTAAATGACTTCAAGCTATTCTATTATATACACGTACATAATTTAACTAGTTTCATATCAATAGGCTTTCAGAATATTTTTCTTTTTTCTTTTATAAACAATGCTATGATGAATACCCTTGCAGATAATTTTTGATAATGTGTTTGGAGATCACCAATCAGTTCTCCATCTGAACTGTGTGTTTTGCCCATTGATGTTTTCTTTGACATAATAATTACACTCAGCTGGATCCATTAGCAAAACTAAATGCTTCAGCATCTCTGAAATCAACATTCTCTATTAAAGGCAGGCCCTTCATCCATAGGTAATGTTTTATGCTTATTAAGACTACAGAGCTCTGCTCTTGTAAGTTTGACCTTTGATTTTCATGTACTTAAATCATCTCAAGTATTACAAATAATTTTTTTTTCCATATTGATATGTATTAACTGTGTTTTAAAACAGGATGAAACAATATCACTAGTGATGAGAACTGGACCATGTCACTTTATATGGTGACTTACTCTTAGAAAAGCTTGTCATCATTTGCCATCAGTTAGCAATCCTCTAATTGAAAGAATACTATGGGAAAACCCTTAAAAGGTGAACTCTTTTGGATACTTAGGACTGATACTAATTTTGGGTTAATTCTACTCAGGGATTCCAAAGATATATTTTGGTTTACTGCCATTGTATAAAGTAGAAATGGCAATGGTTTTAGAGTTTTCGGGCATAAGAACAGATTGGTTAAGTACTGTGTCTGCCTCAGTTAATTCCTTGATGATCGGTTTTCATCATGTCATGGTTTAAGTATTCATTGCCCTTACAAGCAGTGTTGCTGCTGGGTTCCTTTTGCTTAGCTATGGCATCAGGAAGTTTATTGTGCTGAGCCAGGCAGCAGTGAAGGAGGAAAAGACCAATTTCCTCTGCCATAGATAACTGTTGTCATAAACTGTTCTCTTCCTTATAAGAAGTACATTCTGTAATTTCTTAGTTTCTGAAAGTGGAATTTCTAGGTGTTGTACTCTTTAGAGTCAGTAGACTGCTTTTTTCCCCCCGGTTTTACCTGCTGTATGTATTTCAGACTTGTCTATGCGAGGTGGTTTAAAGTTTGGTGTTGTGTGTTGTTAGTAAATATTTGTTGAGTACCTTATTTATGCCTGTTTATGATATAGATTCTTATAGCAGATAAGAGCCCAAAGAACCTAGATTAGTTTTAAAACATCTCCTTTCTTATATAAACCCAGAATCCATTAAGACTCTTAGGCCTGACTTGGGATAAGTAGAACAAGTTAAGTCCCTGCCACAATAGGGAAGTAATGCACTATTTAGAACTTCTAACATTTAAAGCAAAATTCCTTAAGTTTGTGGAGTTTTTATATATGCCCTCTGGTGGACTATTATTAAAACACACACAAAATTTGTTATTTGTATATTAAACATTTTTTTGACTTAGCATATGTACAGCTCACTGAATTGCTGCACAGTAGACATACTCATGTGACCATCACCTAGATCAAGAAATAGAACACTACAAATACCCCAGAAATCCACCTTTTCTTTCTGGCCATTATTCTCTTTCATTTTCCCAAAGGTAACAGTTTTATGACTCCATCATAGATTAGTTTATCTTGTTTTGTTTTTTTTAATTAATAAACTTAAATTTTTTTAGTGCAGTTTTAGGTTCACAGCAAAAACAGGTATAAGGTTTTTCCCTCCAAATGCATGTGTATATAGAGTAGTACAAGTTAAACAGAAATAATGGTTTGTAATCCAATTTATGCAGCATCATGTACTGGCTAGCTGACCTGGAGTAAGTTTTGCCTGTTTTTGGACTCCCCCATCCCCAGCCCCCAGCCCTGGGTCTCAAAACCCATGACTTTCATAGCCTGTACCTTAGCCACTTGAGTCACTGTGGGTGTTTGGGAAAGGGTTGAACTTTTATAAGTGGAATTCTGCAGTATTTCTTTTGGGCTGGTTTCTTTTGTTTAACATTTTGCTTGATAGATGCTTTCCCCTGTTCTGTATTATGGAAGTTCATTAATTTTCATTGCTGCATAGTATCTCATTGTATGAATATACCACAGCTTATTTGTCTTTGCTGGACATCTCTGTTGTTTTTTTTTCCCATTTTGGACTGTCATTTAAATGCCACTTCAAATGTTCTTGTACTCTTTTTGGTTTGTTTTAAAGTAAAGGTGCAATCAGGAATGAAGGTGAGTATAGACAGGCAGAAAGAGAGAAAAAAGAAACACTTCATTTACTTTATTTGTTCATCTTGGCTGTTCCCCATGCCCCCACCCCAACCCCAGTCCTTGGGATGCATGTGGGCTGTGTCTGACTGACTTAACCTTTAAACTACTAGGGCGTACCTTACATTTAAAGTAAAATTTATGACCATCATTTTATTCATATAAGTGTTGAGGTCATATTTATGATGATGAACAAAGATAATAGTTTAGTTCCTGAATTTGGTTGCATTGCATACTTTTAAAAAGGAACACTATTTTTCTAAAGAGAAGAGTTAATAATTCAAGAAGTATTTATCAGCTTTATATATCTCAGGCACCATTAGGCACACTGAGAATATAGAAGTGAACTAGACAGATAGGATCTCTGCCTTCTCTGATTTATATCAGTAATACGAACCTAAGACCACATGAACATATGAGAAAGTGCTAAGGTAAGATAAGGACAAACAACAAAGTCATTTAAAATCTCATCCCTCAATACTGCTGTTAATATTTTCTTTCTTAAACCTACCTATTACCGAGAATTTAAAACATCTTAAAGTCAAAAGAACAGTATAATGAACCCACAGGTTTCTGTTGTTCAGCTTTAGTATTTATCAGTGTGTATTACTTTAATAACCCCATCCATTCTCCCGTGTTCCTGTGTTATTTTAGAGCAAATCTATAGACTTGTGTCACATTTTAGAAAATTTTCTTAATTCTAGCAAATATCCAGTGTTTGAATTTTCAGTTGGTTCATAAATGTAACCCCCACCCCCTTTTTTATAGTTTGATTGTTTGAATCAGGACCAAAATAAGGTCCACACATTGCTCTTGGTTGATAGAGTATTTATTTATTTATTCCCTTCCAGTACAGGATACCAAAAATAAAAAGGATTTTTAAAAGAATACAATTCTCTCTCTCTAATGTCCTCATTTTGGGTTTGTCTGATGTTAGTTGATGATGTGTCCTCCTCAAGGTGTCATGCATTATCTGTCTCTCACTGGTGATGTTAATTTTGATTATGCTGTTAGGTATTGTTTGATTTCTCTTGTTTCCTCTCCACCTCCTGCAACTAATGAGTACCTTGTGGCAGACACTTAAAGAGTGTTATCCTACTTAATAGGATTGTTGTGAAGATTAAGTGGAATAATATATTTCAAAGTAGCTGAGACAGTATCATGCAGATCAGTTTATTAAATTTGAATCTGGGGCATGCCATGGTGGCCTAGTGGTCTAGAACACCCTCACAGCAGTACCACATACAGCCCAAGGTCCTGAGTTCAAGACCTGGGCTGGGGGAACAACCACTGTGAACAGTGAAATAAAAATAAAGTGCTTCTTCCTCCTCTCTTTCTTGACTCCCTACTTGTCTTCATTCCTGTCTGTAGTTTTCCTTTAAAAAAATTTTTTTGAATCAGCCTGACATGAAGATGGTGTTTTATTTATTACTTTGTATTTATTAATCTGATCACAGAATGTAGAAGAATTTGTAGACACTTAAATTATAGCAGGAGTGACTTATTTTTAAAAATTTTATTTTTTCCCTTTGTCCTGGGTCTTGAATCCAGGTCTATAGGCTTTACATGGTTTGCACCTTAGCTGCCTTAGCAACCTGAGACATAGGGGTGCATCAGGAGTGATTTAAATTGAAAATTGATTAACATTTCTTGATGAGATTTCAGCTGTAACAGAAAAGCAGTGAAACTCATTTTCCTTTAGCTCTTGAAAACTAAACTTTATTTCCTTCTGTATGGAAAGTGTTACTATTCTGAGTGAGGAGAGTTAGCCAGCTTTGCATTTGCATTCTGTTTTATTGTGACCCTTTCTGTGATTACTGAGAAATGGAATTAAAAATGTAGGCATATGGTAGAATACGTTTTTAACTTCATAAAGGAAACAACTTCATTTTTCTGTCTATTCTCTTCTGTAAACATGAAATGTTCACAAGTGTAATCTCTGAAAGAAGCTACCCACTGAAGCAAGGTATCAAAGGAAAATAGTCATGAGTTATAAAATATGTGGTAAAAGTATTAAGGGAGAAAACTTTGCAAGGGTATTTGAATACAGTTTGGATACAGTTGTCTCCTAAAGAATCATATGGATAGGAAAAAATAATTCTAAGTCATTAAAAAAGACTTCCAAAAAGAAAAATCTGTTTTCCCTCCCCATTTCTGCTCTGCTGCTGTTATTTCTGTGTATTAAGTACTTATTTAGGACTGTGAAGAATGGTAAGCCTATGGATTGTATTAGATTGTTAATTTTCTCTTGAGCTGTTTGCTTTGTTAATGTTTGTAACATTCATTATGATGCTGAGAAGAAGTTACAAGGCAGTGAATGAGGATTTACCTGTCAATGAGTAGAGGGACTTTTGGACTATGGGACAATAGTGCTTTTATATATGATTTAAAGCGGGATAAAGATTTAATCCAAGGGCTAGCTCACTTCTAGCCATTAATGAGCCAAAGTTTTAGAAACTTCATCTGCAAAAGGAGAAAGGAAATCTGCCTGTTAAGGAGAGAAGGTAAATGATGTAGATATAAGCCTCTTATGTCCCTTCATTTTAGTCATCCACAGCCATGCTCACATTACAGAGCATGCCACTCCATGAAGTGGTGCTCTGTTTTTGTAATCTTCATCATTTGACTGTAATCATATTCTCCATCCTGTCTTCCTAGCTTTTACTCTCATTGTGCTTTTGCGACAATGATATAGGTTAGATGTTAAAAGTTTGGTTTTAGACAGATCTGGGTTAGTGAATATACCAGCTCCACTATTTATTTGTGGACCTTTACTTAACGTCATTGAGCGTTAATTTTCCGCATCTTCAAAATTCATAGATCCATTAAAAATTTATGAAGCTTCTGGGTTTTTTTTTAATTACATATTTTGTTCACATAGCTATATTTATTTTAGGATGTTGAAATTGCATCTGTTTGTTTCACACTGTACCCACCACCAGAATTCTAGCACCTTTTCCTGCTACCTTGTTCCCTCCTTCCTTCCCTCATTTCTCTGTTCCCTCAGGTAACCATAGTATTGCATCCTGTGAATTTTGTTGGGGTTTGTCTGTTTTTCTTTATAATCCTTATATGTAAACTTTTATTCTTAATGAAGTTTCATTCTATCAAAGGAAGATACAGAAATAAACAATTTTATATAATAAAAAGAAGAAAGTTTGGGAAGCATTGAGAGTAATCTAAGTGGGAGAACTATTAGAAATAGAATTTTTCAAGAAAGCTTCACTGAGCAGGTGGCATCTGAGCTGTGACTTGAATGAGTAAGAAGGAACTATCAGATATCTGAGGTAAGTTTTTCAGGCAAAGTGAATTGGAAGCATATATTTTGAGGGGAAGGAGAAAAAGATTATTAGAAGCAAGGTTGGTATACACAGAGGTAGGCAGAGACTAAATTTTATATAAAAGGTCCTGTATTCCATACCAAAGAGTTTGGATGTTATTCTAAATAGCATCTAAAGCCATCGGAACGTTCTAAGCAAAAATAATGCTTTGATTTATGTTTTATAAATTGCCAGCTTGTAGTAAATGAGCTGGGATGGGAAGCCATGGTTAGCAACATGTAAAGAGGGGACCCGCAGAGTAGGCTATTACAGTCCAATTGATAATGGCTTGGACTAAGGTGATAGTAATAGCAAAGGTGAAAATATCTGTAGCAAAGTACTACTGAAGTCATTGTTGTGAAAATGATTAGCATCTTCCAGTCACAGAATAAGGAATTATTTTAGTGTAAAAACAGTATTAAAGGTCTTCATCCAGCTTTGATACCTGTTTGCCTATGTCAGGAAACTGGAAGTTACCCTAAACTTCTCAATTGAGGAAGGAAAATACATAGAGTGCACACCCTAGTAGTGTAATGGTTTGGTCAGCAGCCTCCTGCTAAAGCACAGTCCATATACCACCCAAGGACCTGGGTTCACATCCCAGGCCTAGGAGAACAACAAATAAATAAAATAAAGGGCTTCTTTCTCCTTTCTCTTCCTGTCTGCAGGCCTACTTGCCTTCATTCCTACCTGCACCTTTCCTTAAAAAAAAAAAAGGAAAATACATAGAGAGGAAGATAACTTGTTAGATTCAGTTGTGTTTACAGTTTCTGTAAGCTTTCTATAAATAAAATTGAAAGTCTCCATAATCTTGCTGCAGATTTAAATATGGTACTGAAAATGTAGGTCTGTAACTAAGTAGAAGTCTGTGCTAGACATAGATATTTGGGAGTTGTGTTATTTGGTAGTATTAGCTTAAACTTGCCTAGAGAGGAGAAAAGAGGAAAATAAGCTAATGCTATAGCTAAGCAACTGGGCAGAAGTGACAGAATAGGACTGCAAGAAAGTGGAGTATGTGGTATCAGTTTCTGAAGACTATAGAGTAGATGGAGTTTCCAGAAGGAATGATCAGATAGATGATAGAAGTGAATGATACTGATTGAGGACATAAAAAATAACAAGATCATTGGATTTGAAAATGAGAGCATCAGAATAGTATGATGGCAGATATCATATTACAATAGTTGAGCAATATTTGGGAGGTGAAGAAGTGGAATTAACAAGTATAGGCTACTCTTTCAGAAATTTAATAAAGAAAAAATCTGAGAGTGAATATTTAGAACCTGAAGGAAAGGAATCTAAGAAGGAAATAGTCAAGATGAGATGGGGATAGGGAAGGAGAACTGATTTCTCTGTAAAGTAGGATGCAAGATTGATTATCAGCTGAAAGTGAAGTGGTAGAGATGATTTAGCAGCTTCAGGAGGGTACTAAAGTTTTCATTAATTCATTAGTTATTGTGCCAGTTACTTGAGGGTAGAATGATGATTAAAAAAACAAACAGGTACACCCTGGTGGCCTAGTAGATCAAACCGGGTGCAGTCCACATACATCCCAAGGTCCCCAGTTCAAGACCTGGGGCCAGGGAGACAGCCAATATGTACAACTAAATAAAAATAGTGTTTCTTCCTCCTCTCTTCCTACCTGCCTGCCTACTTGCCTATACCTTTCCTTTAAAAAAACAAAAACAAAACTCTTCAAAAACAAGCCAAAAAACATTCAGTTTCTTGGAAGTAAGATAGATTAAAGAAGGAGCTAGACATTAAGCAAAGGAGATTCATGCAAAATTAATATAAAATTGTAACAAGGGAAAATACAACTTTGATTTGTGCTACAAAGGAGAGAACATGTTTTTATGAAAACATGTGTTAGGAAGATTACCTTTGTAGGTCAAGCAGGTCTTACCTAATAAAGTGAAGATTGAACTGAGATCTGGAAGAAGAAAAGGCCTTAGCAAGGGAGGGAGAAGAATTATTTTAGGCAGAGGAAATAGTATGTGTGCAAAAGCTTTGTGGTGAGGAGGAGGAGCTGAAAAAAGACAAGTATAATTTTCATAGAGGGAGAGCCCAACTATAGTAACTTGTAGACCACATTAGGGTAGAAAATTAATGGAAATAAGACTGAGGGAGGGGCAGAAGGATAGAAATTTTTAAACTGAAAGCACCAAGATGTGTAATTAGATTTCAGTTTGAATTCTTTTTTCTACCACTACAATCTTTTGTCAAGCCTCTTGACTGTTAAGTTACTATTTAAAAATGAAATGTTATAAATATCAGTTTGAGAAGAATTGACATCCTTACATGCTGAGACTTCCAATCCATGAACAGTTTATCTCTCCATTTATTTAGTTCTTTGACTTCTTTCATCAGTATTTAGTAATTCTCAGCATACAGATCCTACACATGTTTTGTTACATTTATACCTAAAATAATTTCTGTGGAGCAATTGTAAATGTATTGTGTTTTTAAATTTTGGTTTCTCCCATTCATTATTAGTACATACAAATGTGATTCTAAGGGCACCCTGGTGGCTCAGGGGTTAAGTTGGCAGCTCTAGCATATTCCACATAAAGCCCATGAACCCGGGTGTGGTGAAGGAGGCAGGGAAACAACCACATGAACAACTAAATAAATGCTCCTTCCTCCTCTCAAAAAAAAAAAAAAAAAAAAAAGGTTAATCTTTTCAGTGTACCTCAAAGAGTTGAGGATTAAACTCTTAATGAGATCACATGCATGAAATTCCTTTGTAAGTTACAGTAAATTTTATTCTTGAATAGTTCCTTTTTCTCTTTATTGAGACTTAAGTATTCTTAAACTTATTAACAAGGAGGATGTGATCAGCTCTATAAACATTTATTGAGCTCTTAACTATGGGTGAGGCATTGAAGTAGTCACCATGGGTATATAAAAATGAGTAAGAAATGGGCCTGGCCCTTAAGAAACTGAGAGCTGATACCGGGAGACAGTCATGTGTACAATTTAAAATGCTGCAAAATGCAACTTGGTAATTTCTAAAATAGAGGTACAAAATAGAATGGGATACAGAAATGTGTTTGATTCCATCTGAGAGATAGTAAAGGTCTCACCTGGGGTAAGGAGTAAAAACTGGAGTCAGGCTTTTCACTACGATGTCATTAACTAGGATAGGAAACAGAAGGAAGCAGGAGAGCTTCTGGGGAGATGACTTTAGTTTTTGGTGTGTTAAATTTGAGGTTTTGGCAGTCGATCCATGTGTTACAGTTGGAAACATGATTTGGAAGGTCAAGTTGGATTTGATCTCTGTGGATCTGTAGGGTGGAAGAATGGTGGCAGGGTAAACGTTTACTCAGCATCATAATATACTGTTTTTCAGTGACTATAAGATGCCAGAGATTTTAAGACACTTCATTATTTTATGTCCCATTAAGAAAAAAATACTGTTGATTGAACTACAGCATATCTTTGATTGTAAGACTAATTTTGATTTTTTTCAGTTGTTAGAATATGAGAAAATATCCTACCAGCTAAGAATCAATAAAATGCTGAGGTTAACATTTAATGAGCCTTTACTCTTTGTCAAGTTCTCTGCTAATAAGTAGGTAGGATTAATAATTAAGTTTCTCATAATCACATTGTTTAATTATCTTTATTCACCCGTAGAAGTTAATAGTTTAAACTGAGCTTAGATTTTTATACCTTACTATAAACAATAAAGTGCAAAATTAATAATATAGGATAATACTTTTGAACATAAAGAAAAGTCTTTATAAGTAATGTTTTGAGGCGGATGACTGCACTGTTGGCTGTGAATCAGAGCTGCACTTCAGCTGTGATTTCTGTTTACTTAGGTTGTATTCAGGGGCAGCATTATAGCAGGTGTTTATAGGCTGGAGAGTTTATTTTGTCTTTAGTTTAATAGCATTTACAGCGTACATTCCTTTGTTTTCGTGGGAGGACATGGGTTATAAGGGAAAATCAAGGGTTTTGTACTCAGGAGAATTCTGTTTTGAGTATCACTAAGATAACTAAAATTTTATCTCTAAATCTCAACTTCACTCAGAATCTTCTACTGCCAAATGGGAAAGTTAACCTCTGCCAGTCTTATTTGGAGCAAGTGTCAAATTGGCAGTAGATATAAAAGTACTCTGCAGTTAAAAAAAAAAAAAGACTCAGGCAATACAGAGTGGTCGGTATAATTGTTTTGCGATGTTTAGGAGCTGGAAATTATTCAGAAGATTATCCTTAGATCTGGGAATTAATCAGACTTCCATTGAAATATAGCCACCTTCCATGTAAAACAAGAAAGGTGATTGGGATATTATATGCCAAGTCAGTTCAGGAGATAAAGTTGTAGACTTTCTTAATTGGCCATGCCTGACAAAATGCTAGGGCTGGTTTGCTGGCCTTAGGCAAATAATTGATAGTAGCATCTGTTAGCCTTTAATAGATCTAGTTAAGAGAATTGTCATATTGGTATATGCATTTAGCGTGTGTTTGTTTTTGTTGTGGATTCAAGAGACTAAAGTTCAAAGTTTGTCCTGTGCTCAATATGAAGTTAACTTAATTTACCTTACTATTCTCAGCTGAAGCACAATAGAGCCTTGGAGAACACATTGGAACATTGTCGTGTACACCATATTCTTTTGCTTACAAAGATAAACAGATGCTTGACTAGTTTGCACTTAAACAGGAAAGACAGATGAGAAAATATAACTGATAGATTATGGTAACATTATAGTGGAATAATTAAAATATAGAACAGATTTCATCTTGTGGTAGGAAAAGTGTTGGTGAAAAAAATATTTTCTCACTATAACAGTAATATATACCCACTTTAGAAATTTCAGAAAAGACATCAAGAGAAAAAAATGAAAACAATTCCATTTCTTCTCTGTAGTGTGTGTATGTACATATATAATGTATATTACATATATGTATAATATATAAAGACTTTTCCTTTTAAGTACAATTGCATTATACTTTTTAAAATGATTTATACTGATTTGTTTTTCCTAGTGGAATATTATATAGATTAGAATTTGATAAGACTTCTCTGTGTTTATAGATTTAGTTTTTGGAAACTGGAAAGTATCTTTTAAAAAAATCTCTATTAAGCTACACTTTTAGTAAGCTGAAAGTTATGATAGCAGTTTATAGTTTGAGAACGTATAGGAAATTAAAATAGACAAGGAAGGTTATGTATTAATTATTGCATGAATAATTCAAGTCTGTTTATAGTTTAGAAATCACTGAATGAAATAAAACACAGTAAGTCACTGAAATGAAATAAAGGACCAATAATTTGGAATTTGAGGGCTGGTTGCCAAACATGTCTTTGTGGTGTCAATACCTGTTGCTTGATTAGAATGAACCAATCATTTCTAGCAGAACTTCAGTCAAGTCATTTACAACTTCTGTTCTTTCAAGGTGATGAAAGATGTTTCTTGCTGTGATCTATAAATGCTCAGAAAACTTGCTTTCTTCTTTCCTTCAGATCTAGGTCTGTACTTTGTTGTGATTGGAGAATGTGGGTAAAGGAAAGTTAAGTTATTAAAAACCACACACACTTTAATGACTTGAATTCTAGCTTATTGCTAGTTAGAGGTATCTTAAATAGGACCACAGAATCTCTCACTTAGTAAGTAATGCTCAATAGATAATTTCATTTGGTGTGTGTATCAGCAATTACAAACCTGTGGTAAACTTCCCTGTGGGATATTTAAGGATTTTAGTAAAGGATTTTAGTATAGTTATGATTTATATGCAAGGTAAGAGATTTTACAATGATGATTGTAGGTAGTGAAGTTAAAATGTTAAGCTGAATAAACCAAATACTGTCCTAATTTTTCTTTATACTTTAGCCTGTAACAGTTAGCTGCCTAATGAAGGAATTAGGTGGATAGACAGCTAGTTTGACCTTGTGGAGTCTGTGTATAACAAAGCTTGAATTATTTATGATAAATAGTAACCATAGAAATCTGATTGTGTATTAATGTAAACTCTATTCTGAGGTTTATTTATTTAGAAAACATTAAAAAAGATATATTTGAACACTTGTACATACTCAAATATAACCGGACTCTATTTACTTTAGAATTAGTCATTGACTTTGTTAGGTGAAGTTTGACGTAAGTACTTGTTTGTCTTTTGGTTTGAAAAGGAGCTTAGTTTACCAGTAGTAAATTTTGTCGATTCCTTGAGAAATTGAGTTAGTCTTCTGAAGCTATAACTTAAAAAGACTCAAGAATTTTTTTTAAACCTTTTTTGGGAAGCTTAGCAGTGATATTTAAAACTTTTTCAGAAATGTATATGAATGGATAAAATCATAGGTTTATTACTTGTTTACAACTTTGGTTTTGTTTGTTATCCTATCCATACCATCACATTGTTATCAAATTTATTTACCTTTGCCTTACTTCACATGGTCATAAATTGAAGCATTAGCTGTTTCATTTAGTTTGGCTTTGATATAAATATTACAGGGAGAAAGCTGTGGACTGCAAGAAATGTGGGCTTTCAAATCTAGGTTTGTAGTTCAAGTTTCACTGTTTAAGTTGAGACCTTGGGTAAATTATGTAACTTCTCTGAGTTAATTTATAAAGTAGATACAGTATATTTTCAAACTGTAGGCAGATTCATTAGTACTGAAATCAGTTTAGTGAGTGATCAGATTTGTGGGTGGAGGGGGAAGGGAAAATATTGGTTTTTAAGTCTTATTTATGTTTCATTATATATATACATATTATACACACATATAAAACATGCACTATATATACACACATGCACACACATATACAGATGGGAACTTTGCTGCAATGTTAAAATATATTTCTTACCATAGGCTGTGTTAAAAAAAAGTTGGAAAAATATTTTTCTGTAAAGTTAAGATTGGTTCCTAGTATAGCTCCTCTTTCATAGATGGGCACTGAAAGAAAGATGACCTTGGAGAAATCTTATTGGTGATTTTGGTGTTTAATTTTACTGTTTAATACAGATTTGGCTTTTATTTCAAGAGCTGTAAAATAAAACTGGCTGTTATTTAAAATTGTTACTGAATATGGAAAATTATTTCTTATTTAGAAAATTATTTGATACCTACAAGGTATCTTTTGAAAGTATTGTTTTGGGAACTCATACAATAGGTAGAAGTGATAATTTATACGACCACTTGGAGTGCAGTTAGCACACCTGACACACACACACACACACACACACACCTGGTAAAGCCGAATTACTAATACCTAATAGCCTAGTGATTCAAATTCTCATGTTGTGTCAAAGACGACTTGCAGGAGGATATTCATTGCAGTATTTTGTAGTTGGAAGAATTTGAAAACAACCTAAAAGTCCCATGGTAGAAGTTTGGTTAAGTAAATTGTAGTGTATTCATCAAATGAAATGCTAAACTAAAACAAGTTAAGTTAATAAGCTAGACTTATCAATAATGATAAATCTCAAGCCAAGATGGGTAGAAACGTGTTACAGGCACATCCTGGTGACTCAGGTGTTAAAGCCTACAACTCTGGATGATGTAGTCCATATAAAGCCCAAGCCCAAGAGTGGGCTGGGGTAGGGTGGAATCTACCAACATGAGCAACTAAATTGATGATTCTCCCTCCTCTCTCTTCCTGTCTGCCTGCTTGCTTTAATTCCTGCCTGCTTCCTTCTTCTAAGTAAATAATTCTTTAAAAAATAGTATATTGTTTTAGGGGTTAGAGAATAATGAATTTTCCAAGAATTAGGGCTTAGGAAAATATCTACATAGGCTAGATATAGGTAAAACCAGACTAGGTATAGGTAAAATGATGTAGGTAAAGATATAGGTAAAAAATAAAAGAATTGAGTGTCTGAATAATATGGAACCAAAGGTGTGCCCTGGTGACTCAGGCACTGAGGCAGCAACTGGAGTGTAGACTGTGTAAAGCCAAGGTGGGGTGGGGGTGGGGCAACAAAAATAGATTAAAAAAGTGTTTCCTCTTCCTCTTCCTTCCTTAAAAAACAACAACAAAAAACTTTTGTCTTCTCCCTTCCTTCCTCTTATTAAAAAAAAAAAGAATTAAAGCGTCGACTTAGATCTTTTTCTTTGTAACTATGAATCTGCCTCATTAATATGCATATTATTTTTCATTGCTCTTACAGGATGAGAAGTCGCAGCATTTGTGATTACCCTTGAGAGGCTCCTGTGGTTTCTTGGATGGATTTTGTTACAGTTGTTTTTCAGTGTGTCTTAGCTTGGCTCCTGTCCTTATTGTATTCCAGATAGCCCCTGCTAAATCATAAACTTTATATAAGATCCTGGCTAACCAGTTTTAGTACTTATGATCTGTTGTACCAAGTATTGTAAGGCTGCATTCTAGTCCCTCGGTAGCTCTAGTCCAGTCCTGTTGGATAGAACTTTCTGTGATGAAAATGTTCCTCTTTAATTTGGTGGCCACAGGTCACTTATCGCAATTGAACTTTTGACATGTGGCTAGTATGACCTAGGATGAATCTCTAACTTCATTTCATTTTTATTGTATTTAAATAGCCACATGTAGTTGTTGACTGCCCTATTGGACAGTGCAGCTCTAGTCTATTGAAAAGATTGCTAACATTACTGAGTTTCTTGAACCTGTTTTCTTATGTGAACAAGGGAACTAATAATTCTTGCTTAACCTTCTCTGGGATTCTAGGGAGAATTTAAAGAATATATGAAAGTCTGTTGAAAAAAGAGCAGTCAAGTGGGAAACTATGTATTAAGATACTATGCTTTAAAACTGTGATGCTATGCAATTCCACTTCTAGGACTTTATGCTAAGAAAGTAAAAAATTTTATACATCTCTGATTAGCTGTAAGTATAATCATTGGAGGTTATTTATAATTGTATTGGTTTGCTAGGTCTGGTATAACAAAGTACCACAAACTAGGGGTTTGAACAGAAATGTATTGTCTCACCGTTCTGGATGCTCAAAGTTCAAGATGATGGTGTCTGCCTCGTTGGTTCCTTTTGAGGGTTGTGAGAGAAAATCTGTTTCATGCTTCTCTCTTAGCTTCTGCTGACTTGCTGGCTACCTTTGGCATTCATTGGTTTGTAGAAGCAATGCCTTCTTCTTTACATGGTGTTCTCTTTGTGTACATGTCTCTGTGTCCAAATTTAATCCTTTTTGTAAGGATACTGGTCAAATTATTAATGGCTACCCGAATTCCTTCATCTTAACTAATTATGTCAGAAGTGACCCTATTTCCAAATAAGGTCACATTTTGAGTACTGGGCCAGGTAAAGACTTCAACATAAGAAATTTAGGGGGACACAGTTCAAAATAGTATTACTATTTGATAATTGAAAGCAAGGCAATTGTTCTGTAGGAGAGGACAATAAATATTATTAATGTTGCTGTCATAGCTTCAGCTAAGATACCATACATAGGGTGGCTTGAACAACAGACATTTTTTATTCTTTTTTTATTAAAGAAAAGGTGCAGGCAGGAATGAAGGTGAGCAAAGGAAGAGCAAGAAGGAAGAAGCATTTTATTTATTTTAGTTGTTTATCTTTGTTGTTACCACTGGCCCTGGGATGTGAACTGGGTACCTTGGGATATAATGTGTACTGTGATATAGTATATTAATATAATTACATGCTAATACATATCAATGTATACTGTATTAAATATGTTAATAATTTATTATTAAATAATATTTTTCCTGTGGAAAAGTTTATCTGGTTTCCAACCTGAATGAATATTTTTAATTTTCTAAAACCCATTTACTAAATTCAGAGATTTTAGAAAAATATTCCCCATAATGAAAAATAGAGAACAGTACGTAGTTCAGATATTAATGAGAAATATGCAGAAATAAGAGGAATTTTTTAGTTTTTTAGAGTCTAAGCATCAGAAAAGAAAATAAGAGTAGATGTGCCTGGAGGAGAGGCAGATAGATCAGCTGCTTCTAAAGGAGCTTGGTCTACATACATCCAAGACACCTAGTTCCTGTCCTGGGTCTAGGAGGAACCACCAATGTGACCAACTAAATAAAAATAAAATGCTTCCTCATCCTCTCTCTTCCTGCCTGCACTTTTCCTTATTTTTTTTTTAATAAATCGTAGTGGACAACTAAAAGGAACCAAGAGCTTACAGTGGAATAAGCACAGTCTCTTCAATAAGTGGTGTTGTGAAAACTGGACAGCTATATGCAGAAGAATGGAACTAGATCATTATCTACCATCATACACAAAAATTAATTCAAAATAGATTAAGATCTTGAAATTGGAAGACCTGAAACATGAAACTATAAAATACTTAGAAGAAAATATAGGGTGTACTTTCCTTAACATTGGCCAAAGAGATGTCTTTGGCAACGTGACTCCAATATCAAGGGAAATAAAAGCCAAAAAAACCCTCATATAGGTCTAAAAACTTCTGCATAGTGAAAGAAATTATCAAAATGAAAAGACATTCTTCTGAAAGGAAGAAGATATTTGCATACCATATGTCCAACAAGGGGTTGCTATCCCAAATATATAAAGAACTCATAAAACTCAAGAGAAAAATAATCCAATCAAAAATGGGCAGAAGAATTGAGTAGACATTTCTCCTACGACGACATGCAGAAGGACAACAGGCACCTGAAAAGATGTAACACATCTCTTGTTGTTACCACTTCACACCTGTGAGAATGGTTCTTCAACAGCCTGAAAACAGGCCTTGGTAAGGACGGGTGGTGGGTTGAGGAATGGAACTCTTAAACACAGTTGGTGGGAGTGTAAATTAAATTGACAGTGGAAATTCCATATGATCCTATTATCCCACTCTGGATATATATATATAAACTCTCCTCATTTTTGTTGCAGCATTATTTACAATAACCAAGAGCTTAAGTGCCCATCAACAGATGGAATAATAAAGGATGTATATATACATAATGGATTACTACTCAGCTATGAAAGAAAGATGAAATTCTTCCATTTGCAACCACATGGATAGATCTAGAAGGAATTATGCTAGTGAAATAAATCAGAAGGGGTACACCCCAGTGGAGTAGTGGTTCGGTCCAATGCCTCTGGCTGAATTGCAGTCCACATACATCCCAAGGACCAGGGTTCATGTCCCGGGGCTGAGGGAAGCAACCAAGATGAACAAGTAAATAAAATAAAAAATGCTGCTGCTTCCTCTTATTAAAAAAAAAAAAAAAAGTCAGAAGGAAAAAGGCAAACATGATATGATTTTAGATGATGCACACCTCAAACTTAAGATGCAGTATTCCTTTAATAAAGCAAAACGAAATGAAAAAACATCTTCACGTTTTCTTTATCCACATCCCTCTTGTAGTTCTCACTACCTGGGTGCCAGCTGCCACTCTTTCACTTAGGATTCTTCAGCAACCTTTTTACTGATCAGCTTACCTTTCTCCATCTTATTTTTGACATGGGAGCCAGATGATGTTTCTAAAATGTAAATATTATCAGGGCACTGCCCCTTTTAAAATCCTTCAAGAGAAGGTATGATCTCCAAATTCCTTGGGCAGTTTTTGTTTCTAAGGTTCTTCCTGGTAATCCCCAGCTTACTTCTCAATTCTTGCCATTTATTATCCACGCTCTTGAAGTTCGAACCATAATTGAGGTAACAGTGATTCCTTAAATACACTTTTTCCCCCTCCCCTCTTAGGAGGGCACCTGTGGAAAATGGGAATATAGGAAAATAACTGACAAGTATGCAGCCTTGCCTTGTGAAAATTGGTGCAGCTACACAACTAGATTTCCTAGGAAGAACAGGCATCGGGTCCTCAAAGAGTGGAAAGAACTTTGAGAACTAAAAGTTCAGGTTTGAATGCAATTCAACAGGCTATCTTGTTACCTTCAGGAATTTGTCATTATTGAGCTGAAATACAATAAATGTTCTGTTTTTTTTTTTTTTTTTTCTTTTTACACTACTTTTGCCCTCACTCTCAACTCAGGCTTGTCTCTTGATTCACATTTCTCTTCCCTAAGTTGATGAGTGATTGATCAGTCACTATCCCGTATGAATGTTTACTTTTGGTATAGTTTTTCATGTATTTTTTTTTTTTTTTTTTAGTAACTTTTTATATAGTAATGTAGTGTTGTTTTGGTCACAATACTATATTCATTTTAGGATACTAAAATTGCATCTTATTCTTTATTTCACACCACACCCATCACCAGACTTCTAGTGTCCTTTACCATTCCATTTTCCCTTCTTTCCTTCCCTTTGTCCCCCCAGCCACGGTCCTGTGTTCTGTTATTTTTGTTGGGATTCATATGTTCACTTGTTTCACTTCATTATTTTCCAATTATAAGTGAAACCATTCTGTATTTTTTTCTTTCTGATTTATTTCACTTAACATGATCCCCTCCAGATACGTAAATCAAGGGAGAGACATATATATGTACATATATATAAATATATACATATACATTTTTTTTTTTCAATGGTGTAGTTTTTCTTTCAGAACATTGTTGAGCTGCTTTGTAGTTTACTAATTAACTACCCTTGGGCTTGATGACCACCCTGATTTAATCAAAGGGGCAGGATGATGAAGTCATGTAGATATTTGAATACAAGAAGAATTGCTTTGAGTTGCATTCCTTAGATCAGGGTCAGTGATACCTTGGTTTTGTTGTTTTTTTAAGTTAAGATATTTAGAGCGCCTTTCTCCTATATGAAAGGCAAGTGACTAGGTAGAGAGTTCCTGGATTGTAGTCTTTTGTTATTAGAAGAATGTAGTAGATTGAAGCTTTTCACTTGAATATTTTTAGTAATAAATCCTTTTTTTCATTTTATCTGATACTTTTGATCTCTTTCAGGTTGCAAATTTAGGTCTTTATTCATCTGAAAACTTTTTTCTATATTTGAATATTCTGTTCGATTTGTTTAATTATCTTCAGGAATTCCAATTATCTAGGTATTAGAGTTCTACTACGTCTTCCCACCTCTTTAAAAAATTGTGTTAACCTCCTTTTTCTTTTTCATTTTTGGAGTTTCTTAAATTTCTCCTTTAAATCATAACTTCATTTTTCTTAAAGACAGTTCTTCCCTTAATATATTTAATGAATTTTAATAGTTTTTTCTGATATTTATCTTAATGCACTTATCTCACTGAGCTTCCTTTTTATTTTTACCTGTCTCTTAGCAGCTTCCTTATTATTTCTGTGTTTTATTTCTCTATTGCTTCTGTGACTCCACTTTTTTTTTTAAATTTAGAAGCTGTGAAATATTGTTTAATTTGTTTTTGCACTGTGTAATTTCAAAAATATTTCTTTGTCTTTGAATGCTATGTTTTTTCTTTTTCTTTTTCTTAAGGGGAAAGAAGCAGGCAGGCATGAAGGCTAGTTGGGCAGGCAATCAGAAGGAAGAAATATTTTTATTTATTCATTTTTCTGACATCTCCCTGGATCATGAACCCAGGTTCTTGAGTTTTATGTGGACTGTGCTGATGCATTTGCAGACTTAACACCTGAGCCACCAGAGCAAGTACTAGTTCTTACATTGTTTCGAATCATTTCATATTATCTTTTTTTTAGAAAAGGTATAGGCAGCAATATAGGTGGGTAGGTAGGCAGGAAAGGAGAGGAAGAGAAACATTTTTATCTGTTTTTATTTTAGTTGTTCATCTTGGTTGTCCTCCTGCCCCCAAGATGTGAACCCAGGTCCTTGGGATGCATGTAGACTGTGCTTGACTGGAGGCAGTGCCCCCAACCACTGTTCTTCCAGAGCATGCCCATACTCATCTTAAAAGCAATTTAAATTTTCTTTCATTAATAATGAGCTATTCATTAATATGTGGTTCGTCACCCCCCAAAGGATGAGTATTTCTTTGATGGCCTCACTTTCCATTTCCTGTTAGAAATCTTAGTTATTTATTTTTTTTAGACACATTTATTCAGTGTGACCAGGTTGTTAAATTTAGCAGACAACGGCATGGGTACAAAAAAATAAATCTACATTGAAACCCTTTGTTGGCATGCTTTTTACTCTTTCACAGGATAAAAAAACTGAAAACCCTGTCTACAATTAGTCACAAATACAGACCTCAAATTTTTGGCCCATACATGAATTTTGTCTAAAGCATGTCTTCTTTGTAGCATCAGGGCCCTGCCACCACAGAGCTTGGCTGAGTTCACAAAATCTGTTGTAACCTGCAGCTTCTCTGTCACTTCTCTGGCTCCCCTTGCCTAAGGTTTATTTCCTGGCAGTAATTAAAACATCTGCCACTGCCATAGCTACTCCTGCTGCTGGAAACACAGGAGCCACCTTGATTTTGTGGTTTGGCAAAGTACAGGCCTCCTCCACCATAGGGCCAGAGCTTTTACTTCCAAAGTTTCTTCCTTTCATGGTCCAAAATTTGAACATTGATTGTTGTAATTGCCAAAATATTGTAACTTTCATCACTTCGAAAATTATTTCCATCATTACTAAATCCATTACAGTCAGTCTTGCTGCTACCATATCTATCATCACCAGGGTTACCACCAAAGCCCCTTCACTGAAATTTCCTCCAACACTAATGTTGTCATACTCACCAAAACCATCCCCACGACCACCACCAAAGTTTCCAGAGCCTCTTGGACCTCTTTGGCTGGATAAAGCACTAACACTTCTTCATTAGAGAGGGCTTTCCTTACTTCATGGTCGTGGCCTTTCACAGTATAGTATTTCTAAATACTATAGTCTTGTCTATGGAATCTTGGTCAAAAACAAGCTTCTCTTTGCCACTGCCTTGGTCCATCATGGTTTTAATTGCTTCAGTTTTCTTGCTCTGTTCAAAATAATCTCTACGGTGATAATGTCTTCAGTGTTTTCTTTAATGCTACCAACAAAATCTTTTTCACAGTTAAGTGGGCACCAGGTCTGTGAGAATCTTCTCTTGAGACAGCCCTCTTTGGTTCTACCTTGTGTGGCCTTGCTGCATCCATGTCCTCCATGGTGGCATATGTGACACACCCAAAGCCTCTGGAGTACTTGATGTTTTGATCCCTCATTATTATGCAGTCTGTAAGGGGTTCCCATTGCTCAAATGGTGCCTCAGACTTTCATCAATTGTTTTAAAGCTCAGCCACCTCCCATGAAGAGCTTCCGCTGCTGTATAGGCTCTTTAGAAGACTCTGACCTTGACAAGATGGCGGTAGAAGGGGAGGCATAATGATAATTGCTTGTTGGTGCCCATGGCAGAAAGCCCTCCTCTTAGATCTTAGCATAGAGCCCTGATTACCAGTTAAATAATTGAGGAACTTCAAGGGAATGAGGAGGGAATTGTGACTGCAAACCTCTTTATTAGTGGAAACTTCTCTTTGTGTAGGATTTTATTTGTGTTTGATGAAGTTGCTGTGTCAAGTTCAGATCTGGTGTGGCCATCCTGCTGTCTTGTACTAGAATAGTCCTGCTTTCTCCTAGAGAAAGTCTCTAGGTCTGCTTGCTACTATAGAAAATGGTTGGCCATTGTGCAGCCAGATTCCATGTCCCAGGCCTTCCTGTACAACTGGTACTCAAATTCTGTCAAGTTGCTCTCTAGATGCTGTACCTCACTGTTTCCGGAGGAGGGTTCCCTTGCTTTAGTGAGTCTTCCTCTAATCCCAAGCCTTTCTTTGGGCTCTTTCCTGCCACAGTTCTCAAATCCTGCTAGTTTGCTAGATCCAGCTGCCTGATAACTGTCAAAAAACTTTAGACATTTTATATCTCCCCCTTATTTTAATTTTCAGGCCAAGTTTTTTCTTCTTTTTCTGTGCTTTACTTTATCTCAGTAAGATTTTTTTCAGGACTAAGCAGGTGTCAGACCTGGATTTCCAAATAGGCTGTGTTCCCAAGAGGTACTATAAAGTGTCTTCCACAAAGAGACTCCTTCATTTTTAACAAAGGTAAATTATCTTTCTCTTAGGAACCAAATTTCTTTTTAATTTTCTTACATTTATTTATAAAAAGGGTTAGCTTAAGATATACTTAATAAAATCTTAAA
Organism: Solenodon paradoxus; assembly: GCA_004363575.1. Classification (NCBI taxonomy): domain Eukaryota; kingdom Metazoa; phylum Chordata; class Mammalia; order Eulipotyphla; family Solenodontidae; genus Solenodon; species Solenodon paradoxus. The sequence continues at coordinate 43,134 of RJWH01003990.1, forward strand.
GATGTGATGCAAGAGGGAATAATTTAATATATAATATGGTATTTAAAACATGATGAGATTTTAGAAAACCATTAAAATTGTGATGTACCCTGGTGGCTTAATGGTTAAATCGACTGGGCAGTCCACATAATATCCCAAGAACCTGGGGCCAGAGAATAACCAAGGTGAACAACTAAATAAAATAAATAAAATGCTTCTTTCTCTTCTCTCTGTCTGTTTCTTACCTTCACGCCTACCTAAACGTTGCCTTTAAAAAAAAAGTGTGTCTTTGGTGTGCCCTGGTGGAGTAGTGGTTAAGTCTACTGCCTCTGGCAGGGTATAGTCTACATATATCCCAAGGACTGGATTTGAGTCCCAGGGACTGGGGAGGGTGGGGTGAGGATGGCCGGTGGAGCAGACAACCAAACAACTAAATAAAATAAATAAGGATGCTTTTTCCTCCTCTCTCTGCCTGACTGCCTGCCTACACACCTTCATTCCTCCTTCTTTCCTTAAAACTGAAAAAAAAAAAAAAAAAGCTGCTTCCTTCTCTCCCTTCCTCTCTTAAAACAAACAAAAAACCTGGAAGCAAGCAGGAATAAAGTCAAGTAGGCAAGCAGGCGGAAGAGAGGGAAGGAAGCATTTTTAATTTCTTTAGTTCCTTTCGGTTGTTCCTCCCACTCTGGGTCATGAGGAAGGTTCTTGGTCTTTACATGGAGTCACCAGGGTGGATTTTGAAGCATTTTGAAGGAAGGGGAGGAGGAAGCACTTTTATTTATTTTTGGTTGTTTATTTGACCCCCACCCCTGCAAGGCTCCCTGTCCTTGGGGGATGGGGAGAACCTCTCCCAGGACTTTACATGGTCCACATCCCAGGTGCAGGTTCAGTGCCTGAGCCACCAGGACATGCCAACATTTACTAACAACTTGAGAGGAAAATTCTCACTGATTTTCTTCTTAGTGTTCTAAATGTTAAGCTCTGATAGTTGTTCATAAAGGAGGTGGGAAGAAAGGACACTTACTAGCAGTCAGACAGCTGAGTCAACTCTTGTGGTCAGTGGACACAGTGCATCTTTATGTCAAATATTTGACAAATATAAAAATATAGTACAAAACATGCAAATTAGTAATTGCAGCTATTATATATAAATACATGTATTATATAAGCCAGATTGAAAACAGGGCAGTAAATATTAACTTAAAAATAATCAGGAAATGGTAGTTATTGCATTTGAGAGGTGATACACTATTTATTAGTAGTTTCTGATGCAGAAGGATTGCAAATAAGTGCTTGAAAGGCTTTGGAATTGTTTTATGAGTCGGACAAGGCCAGTTAGCCATTCCTGTGTCTGAGGAACTAGGTCACTGGATGCAGAGTCAGTATGAATAGGATTATTTCCTATAATCTCAAGGGTGCCACTTGTAGATTAGTGTTTTTAGCAAGGTCAGAGAAACTCAGAAGCCAAGGTTGCAGGTTTTTTGTTGGTATCCTTTGTTTTTAGAGGGTAAACCAGCAGTGTATCTTCTTTTATTTTTGCTTTTTATTTGCAAGAAGCCTGGATCCAGATGCTCTGCCTATGTATTGTCCCATTAGCTCTGATGTCCAGGTTGACTAGAGTCTTAAAGAGCCTGTGTTCCATTTCTTTTCTTTTTTTCAGATTGAGATCTAATTGATATATAACACTATTTAGTTATAGCTGTTACTTTTGTATATCATACCTTTCTCCTTTTTCTTTATATACATAACAGTGTGGAATTAAATGATAAGGAGGAATTATTTGCTATAGCTAGAGCCCCTTCCAGCTTTGGAATGTGAAAATATACTTTTAAATTAGCTTCCTAATTAGATAAGATGTTTGCTTATTTTTTAACAATTTGAGGAAGTAAGTTTATGGCATAGAGCCGTGTATTGTTTTCTTATTTTCAATATTAAATAATGTTTTTTAAACTTTAGCACTTATTTGTTTTAGTAAGTGAACAATATAAAGATATGCAAGGATTTGAAAAATTTTAAAATCTTGTAATCTCACATCTGTCCCTATCTTATTTCCTGAGGTAACTAATGTTAATGGCCTATTTGGTATGTATCTTTCCATATCTTTCTTCCTATGTATAACAAATGAGCATAAGTAAACATACATTAGGGTTTTTGGGGGGTGGCTTATTTTGGGGGGATAATGACTTTATTGTGATGTAATTCACATACCATATAATTTATCCATTTAAAGTGTATAATCCAATGGTTTTAGTATATTTACAACTCTGTAGCCATTACTACAGTAAATTTTAGAACAGTGTCACCCCAGAAAGAAACCCCTTACCCATTAGCATCGCTTTCCATTTTTCTCTTTCTCCACCCCTTGGCAACTACTCATCTATTTTCTGTCTTTATGAATTACTTATTTTAGCCGTTTTATTTCCTGGAATTATATAATAAATAGTATTTTGTGCTTGGCTTCTTTCGCTTAGCATGTTTTTGAATTTGAGTTGTAGGTTTAATCCGTACTTTGTCTCTTTTTATGGCTGAATAATTGTCCATTATTTGACTCTACTCCATTTTGTTCATCATCTATTAATAGATTTTTGAGTTGTTTCTGCATTGGAGGTATTAAAAATAGTTAATTTAAAAATAGCAATGGAAATGTATTTTTTTAACATTTCTCTCCTGTGTAGTTATTAATGAACTCCAGGATTGTGTTCTTTCTACACTTAACGTATGTGGATGGTTTCTATCTTGGGTGAATTCTTTGATAACCTCAAAGATCAATGCTCTGACTGAAGAAGGCTTTATCATCACACATATGGCATTTTAGTTTCTCTCCAGTTGCATTCTCTGAAGAATGTGGAGATCAGGAATGTAATTGAGTTCTTGTCACACTCCTCACACTTTGAGATTTTTCTCTTGTGTGGACTTTCTGATGGACATGCGCATTTGTGTTTTAAGCATTTCACATGTATGCAGTGTCTTTTGTGTGGACTCTGATGCACTTGGAGATACATGTTCTGGCTGGAAAACCTACCATGCTTACTACATTTGTAGAGTTTCACTCCAGTGTGGACTCTGATGGATGTGAAGATTAGTACTCTGATTGAAGCCCTTGCCACTCAGCACATGTAAAAGGTTTCTCTGCGTGTGAACCCTTCGATGAACATGAAGATTTGTGTTATAACTGAAGCTTTTTCCACATGTATCACATATGAAAGTTTTTCTCTGATGGTAGCAATGGTCTGTGCTCTGACTGAAGCTTTACCACACTCTACATAATCATAAAGTTTCTTCTCCACTAAGACCATGTTTCCATAGATCTCCAGCATCATCTATTTGTATAGAGCCTTTTGTGCAGTCTAGTTGCCCCAGCTCCTCCTCAGTGAAGTACATGGCCACATCCATGAATTTAACAGGTTTCTAGTGGGCAGGGAATTCAGATGAGGGACCTCTGACCATCGGGGTTGCAACAAAGGCGACCAAACACTTAGGGAGAATGGAAGGGAAGATAATGCCTGAGCTATAAGGCCTGTCTGGGAATCCTGGACCTGAACCTGGGGGCGTTCACAGCAGGACACAGGGCTGCTGAGTCAATTGAAGTAATCGAAGTTGCTAAATTAGAAGGAGAAAGGAATCCTGGAATCACCAGTGTGGCTGATTCCCCTGATGCTCTGTCTCAGGTGATCAGAGTTGGATAACTAGAGAATCTGGAAAGATAAGCGCCTTAGGCTCTACTTTTTTTTGACCATCGCTTCCAGGGCCCCAGGTTTGGTTCAAGTCTCTCGATTCCACCTCATCTGATCCTCTGATCTTCATCTTCTCGCTGACCCAGGGTATCCATCTGAACCCCAGGCTTGACATGAGTAACTGCTGACTAGTAGTCCAAACTCACCTTAACAAATACTTTTACTTCTTTTTTAAAGGTAAGTCATAGGCAAGAATGAGGCAGGCAGGCAGGAAGGAAGAGAGAGGAGGAAGAAACATTTTATATGTTTCATTTACTTGTTCACACTGGTTGCTCCCCCGGACCCAGAATTTGAATCCAGGGGTATATGGATTGTACTCCTTTGGAGGCAATTGATCTAACTGCTGCTACTCCAGGGTGCACTAGCTTTTTACTTCTAAATATCTTCTCACATTAGTTCTTTTATCTCCCCCCGACCTCCGTCTCAGAAACTGGATAAACAAAAACAAACATTTTCAGTTTCTATCTGAAAACCCTGAAGCCTGAGGTAGTTGTTTTTGTTTTCGTTTTCTTCTTGCTCTAAGGGTCCATGTATGAACAGTGTTAGAGCCAAGTATAGGACTGAGAGCTTCTGGCATCTAGTCTTGTGCTTTTCCCAAGTTACTGCAATGACTTTCCAGCATGAACAATTGCTACAGGATTAATGTGGTATTAAAAGAGCATGTATTAGTGTGTTCTGGTGGAGTTGCAGTTTGGTCCACCGCCTCCAGCTGAGCATAGTCCACATACATCCCAAGGACCATTTATCATTAAATGTTGGGAAATACTCAGATTTAAGTGCTGCATGTTGTATCTTCATAATGACAAACACAAAAACATTTTCCTCTGACAATGATATTTCTCAAGGTCCTATATTTATCATTACTAGGGCCAGTGAAGACCCAGAATTAGCAGTGATTACATCTAATTTCAAAGAGATGCTTGTTAAACAAACACCATGTAGTTAATCCAATTAATGGAGCAAATAAAGCTAAGAAAAATCAATAAAAGCAGACTTTTGGAGGTATAAAAAATAATAAAGTACATTTGATGAGAAGAACTGTATTGCTAATATTAGGAAAAAGCAATGTGATTAGCAGATGATCTTAATATGTTCAGTATTTTATGCATGTATATATATTTTTTTTCTGGAGAGCAGGTATGGAGATTTTGATATCCCCCAATTCCCACTTTACACAGAAATTGGGTAATTAAACATTTTAAAGGTATTTGTATTTTTTAAAAGATTAAGAATTTACTCTGACACAGTGATGGGAGGAAAGGCATTTATTGGTGTAGTTTCAGTGAGGAGGTGACTGGAAAAAGAAGAGATGGGATATGCCTGGGAAAAACTGGAAGGTTAATAAAATGGATCTACTTCATTTCTGCACTTCCTTAGTATCCTACTTTATTTTGTCCAAAGCAGGAGATTTAGAAAGATTTATTTAAAAAGTTAAATAGACAAAGCTATTGATTTAGATGCCGCAGTTCCCTTGTTTCAATCTAGTGTCTGACTAGCTCCAAGCAACTGGTACAGTTAACCTCTCTCTTTTTTTTTAATTGTGCATTGATTTCTTGTGTTCTTTTTACAGTGTTGAATAAAGTTACTATTAAGCTGGAAAATAAAAGCAAGTATATTTGACGTTGGGAGAATTGGAATCTGGGCACACAGTTGTAGGTAGTCCTGGAGGGTGCACTGAAGGGGAGGTTTTTACTGGAAGTTTTATGTGAGTATTTAAGCACATAAGCATAAATTAAATGTACTGTTTACAGTTACCCTGATTTTCTGAAGGTCAAAATCTCTGCAGTTCATTGGGTTACTTAAGGAGTCCTTAATTTTAATTGGCTCTGTTTATTCTGCCATGAGCAATGTCAATTTTAGTTGTTAGCAAAATGAAATAATCAGTGCTTTGTCAGTATGCTGTCAGCAAAACTTAAATGGGGCAAGATGGAGACTCTGCTCACAAAATGGGGTCACTGTTGCTAAGTGTTCACAATTGATTGAAGGGTTGTGAAAATTGGCATTGAGTAAATTGACTGGTGTCATTTTTGTAACAGCATGTGTTGACTTTATGTCTCTAATATTTTGGTAATTCTCACAATATTTCAAATGTTTTTCATTATATCTGTAATGGTGATCTGTGATCAGTGATCTTTGATGTTACTCTTGTAATTGTTTTGGGACATCATGAACTGTCCACTTATAAGACAGTGAACTTCATTAGTAATTGGTATGTTCTCCTTCTCCACCTTCCCTCTCCTTGGGGTCTCCCTATCCCCTGAGGCATAATATTGAGATGAAGGCAATTAAGAACCTTATACTGATCTCTTAACTTTTCTTATTTTTTAAAGGAAAGGTACAGGCAGGAATGAAGGTGAGTTAGGAAGGCAGGCAGGAGGAGAGAGGAGGAAGAAGCACTTATTTTTATTTAGCTATTTACACTGGTTATTTTTCACCCTCCTGAACCCAAGACTTTATCCAGGGTTATGTGGCCTCCTTTTTCAGAGGCAATTGACCTAATTACTCTTCCACCAGGACACGATGACATCTTAACTTTTCAATAGAAGGAAAAGTAACATGTCTCTGACTTTAAATCAAAAGCTAGAAATTGCACATCATGAAGAAGGTACGTTGAAAGCTGAGATAGGCCAAAATAGGCCTCTCATGCCAGTTCACCAAGTTGGGAATGCAAAGGAAAATTTCTTGAAGAAAATTAAAAGTGCTGCTCCTGTGAACACATGCATGCTGAGAAAGCAAAACAACCTTACTGCTGATACAAGAATGTCTTATTGGTCTGGTTAGAAGGTCAGACCAGCCATCACATCCCTGTAAGTCAAGGCTTAATCCAGAGCAAAACCCTCTTCAATTTTATGAAGACTGAGAGGTGAGGGAGCTCAGAAGAAAAATTTGAAACTAGCAGAGGTTGACTCATGAAGTTTAAGGAAAGAAGTCATCTCCATAACCTGGAAGTACAAGGTGAAACTGCAAATACTGATGTAGAAGCTGCAACAAGTTATTGAGACAAGCTAGCTGAGATAATTGATGACAGTGGCTGCTAAACAGCAGACGTTCAGTATAGACAAAACAGCCTTCCTTTGGAAGAGGATGCCATCTAATCAGTATCTCTGAGTATTGCTTTTTTTGAAACTGGAGATTTTGTGGGGCTAATGGGCGTTGGCTCTCATTGGACTTAACTACTACTGTGCTCTTTTTTTTTTTTTTTAATGTTACTCCTTTTGTCCCTTCTCTTTGCTTATCTGTATTTTGCCCATTTCCTTAGTTCCAGGTCTACTACTATCCTATTTGATTAACTCTTGTTTATTATCCCAGCCTTACTCATCTCTCCTTTCTCTGTGGCACATTTTTTCTAAACATTCCATTTTGGCTTCTAGGCTTAGATTATATGATTAGTTCTTTCCTCTGTATTGTATGCTGACATCCTTACTCATCTCTCCTTTCTCTGTGGCACATTTTTTCTAAACATTCCATTTTGGCTTCTAGGCTTAGATTATATGATTAGTTCTTTCCTCTGTATTGTATGCTTGGATTTTTTTCACTATTAGAATAGCGACTGTGTTTTTTCTCTCTCTCCTATTTCTCCTCCTCCTTCCACCTCCTTACTCCTGTCCTTCTCTTCCTTCAGCATTCCCATGTAATGGAAAGTACTAGATTTAGAGTCAGAAGACATGTATCCATTTTCTGGTGGCATTATTTATTATCTGTGTGATGTTGCCAACTGATATTTAGTCTGACCTAGTCACAGAACCTTTCTGTACTTTTTTTCCTTTTCTGTAAAATGGAGATAAAAAGGAAGTTGATATAAAACCCCAACATCCATGAATAGTAGTGGTCCATTGTGTATTTACACCACAAGGCACACACTGTTGTTCTTCAGAACTCCGCTCTCCTGGATGTTCATGCCCTTCTACTGGAATCCCAACTTCTTTGTATCTTTCTCTAAACAACACTGCATCTTTGTCTCACTCCAAGGTTCAAATTGGGAGCATGTGATTGCTGCATTTAGGTCTGCTGCCTTTGACTTTTGCAGCCGGATGTTGGGTTCTGCCTCCCATCGCTCTCAGGATTCCTTCAGAAGAGTGTTTCAAGACTAGGGAGTTCAAAGAACAAATTGACACCTCATCCACTTAATTCAATGTGTTTTTTTTGTAGTTTATTGCTTGACAGCACTTTATATTTTAATGTGTAGTCCCTTAATGCCATATGATGAATATCTTTTTATATGGTTGCTTGTAATCTGTTTATCTTTGGTGACATATCTGTTGAGACCCATTTAAAAAGTAAGTTATATTTATTTCCTTATTGTTGAATTTTAAGTGTTCTTTGTATATTGTGGCTAATAGTTCTTTATCAGATACATCTTTTGCTAGTATTTTCTCTTATTCTGGGACTTGTTTTCTCATTGTTTTGGCATTGTCTTTCATAGAACAGCATTTTTAATTTTAATGAAGTCTGGATTATAAGTTTTTCTTTCATTGATTCTGCCTTTGGTATTGTATGCAAAAAATTGCCATTATGCCCAAGGTCTAGGTTTTATTCTATATTTCTCCAGCAGTTTCATAGTTTTGCATTTTACATTTAGTTCTGCGATCCATTTGAGTTAATTTTTGTAAAGTTCTGTGTCTAGATTGATTTTTTTTTTTATATATATATGGATGTCCTTTTGGTTCAGTACTCTTTGTTGAAAAGACAATTGTTGCTCCATTGTTTTCCTTTTGTTCCTTTGTCAAAGATCAGTTTACTGAATGTTGGTCCATTTCCAGGCGCTTTATCTGTTCTGTTGCTCTGTTTGTCTTTTCTTTTGCTAATAGCATATTGTCTAATTATTACTAGCTTTTTGGTTAGTCTTGGAGTGGGCATTGTCAATCTTCCTACTTTGTTCTTCTCCTTCAGTATCAAATTAACTATTCTGGGTCTCCATATAAACTTTAGAATCAGTTTGTCCATATCCAAAAGATAACTTGTAGGATTTTGATTGAGAGTGCATTGAATGTGTAAGTCATGTTGGAAGAACTGACATTTTGACAACGTTGAATCTTCCTGTCTGTGAGCACACACAATCTTTCCACTTATTTAGTTCTTTATTTCATCAGTTTTATGATTTTCCTCCTATAGATCTTGTATATAACTTGTTAGATTTCTACCTAGATATTTAATTTTGGGAATGCTAATGTTAATATGCTTTTTGTTTTTGATTTTTAAAGAGTGGAAGGAATCGAGAAGAGGAAGCATTTTAAAGAAGGAAGAGGAGAAGGAGGCATGTTTATTTAGTTGCTTATTTTGATTTTTCACCCTGGCCTCGGGTTATGAACCCAGGTTCTTGGGCTTTACGTGCAACACACCAGTGTCTCAGACACCTGAGCCAGGGCATACCATGTGGTAATGTGTTTTGAATTTCAGATTTCATTGCTAATGTGTAGGAAACTTTGATTGATTTTGTACATTTGTACATTAACCTCATATATTGCAACCTTGAAATGATCGCTTATTTTCCAAAGTCTTTTTGTCATTTATTTTGGATTTTCTAATTGGTGATCATATCATTTGCTCAACACCAATGATCATGTCATCTGCAAGAATACATATTTTTAAAACAGAAGAAAATGTACAGAGAATAATATATTACATACTCAGCTGTTCACCACCTGCATTTAATATGTTAATGTTTTGTCATATTAGTACAGATTTAAAAAAATGTGTTATGGATAAAGGTGGAGTCATTTTTTTAGTTTCAAGCCTCTTTCTCTCGAGATACAATTACTCACAAAATTGATGTGTAATTTTTTCTTTCATGATTTTTGTTCTGAAACTTGTATGTTTTTTTTCTAGCCATTCATCACAGACGTATTCACTCACCTTTTTTTTCCTGAAAATACTAAAGCTTTGCTTATCATATTAGATAATTTTACATTTAATCAATCTTCTAGTCTTTTGCTATTTTAAGCATTGCTTTAGTTTATTACCTGGCATATGCTTCTTCCTACACCTGCTAGCTGTCTAGAGTAAATTTGTAAGTGTGGGATTTCTGCAAAGAGTTTTTTTTCCCTTCAGTTTTACTGAGGCACAGTTTATGTACTATAATTTTCATCAACTTTAGGTATATTCTTTGAATTTTGACCTATAAGGTAGTCATGTAAATACCAACATAGTCAAGGTGCAGAATAATCCACCATTCCAAAAAATGTTCTTATGTTTCTTTGTACTGCTATACTTCCTGTTACAGTTTCGTTTTTCCTAGCATGTCTTATAAGTGAAATTTTCCATATATAATCTTTCATGTCTAACTTCTTTCACTTGGCAAAATTTGCTTATCAGATTGTTCTTTGTTGTTGCATATGTCTATAGTTCTTTGTATTTTAAGCAGTAAGCATTGGGTAGATATACCACAATTTATCTATTAGTTGGGTGATCAGGATATTTGGGTTCTTTCTGCTTTTGACTATTATGAGTAAAGTTAGGAAGAGGGATTAACATGAGTGTACAAGGGGTAGTTCAATGGGAGATACATTTTGATTCAATAAAAGATTTTATATGTCACACTGAGAAAGCTAATAAGGACTTGGATTTATGTATAAGTATTTGCGTAGACTGTTTTTATTTCTTTGGGCTAAATACTTAGAAGGCTAATTGTTGAATGTTTTGTGCCAGTTTCAGCCCATCAGTAACTAAAATTCCCACCCCTAGCAAGAGCAGTCAAGAACTTGCTCCACCGCCTTTGTCACAACAAAGGTAACCCACCTGGGATAAGTCCAACACAGGTGAGGGGGTTGACTCCCACTCCAGCAAGAGCAGGCAAGCGCACCCTGCATCCGCACCTTCAGCAAGGTAGTTAGGAGCATTCTGTACTCTCACTGCCACTGAGCAAGGAATACTCATAGCACTGATAACTTGGGAAGTAAACAAAAGAGAAAGAGATAAATAAAGCCACAGTGCTAAATAAAAGGTGAGTAAAGCAAGTCATGCCAAAATCTAGGACCCCCCCCCAAAAAAAAAACAACCAAAACAAAACCCAAATGGCTCAAAGAGAGGAAGACACTTAAAGCTTCCCAAAGAACAATTCTATTGATAACTGAATGATAAGCTGAATGATACGCAGGATTGTGCACAGTCAGCTATCCAAAAGCAAATGGAAAATTTCAAAAAGGCAGTAAGAGACTATAAAGATTACTTCATTAAGCAGACTGAAACTATAAAGAAAGCCCTAACAAAAATACTAGATATAAAAAATAGTCAATGAATTGAAGATAAACATGAAAAGCTCAAGCTCGCAGAGGAATGAATCTCAGAAATTGAAGACTAGAACACAGAGACAACTCTCAAAAGGGCAAAAAAGTAAAGAAGCCCTGTGAGAAATATCTGCTATAATGAGAAGAGCAATCGTAAGGATAATCGGTTTCTCAGAAGGTGAGAAGAGAAAGGAACAGTGGCTTTCTTTAAAGATGCAATAGAGACCTTCCAATACCTGTTACAAAAAGGAGCTAGGGAAGTCCAAAAAGCTGATAGAACACCTAAATTCCTATGCAAAAGATCTATATGAAGACACATCATAATAAATCTAATAAAAGCCAATAATAAAGAAAGACTACTAAAGACTACTAGAGAAAAGAGAAATATAACCTCAAAGAGGTACACCCATCAGGCTATCATCAGACTTCCCAGTAGAAACCCTGCAAACCAGAAGTGGAGCAACATATTCATAATACTAAGAGGCAAAAATTGTAAGCTAAGAATACTCTACCTACAAAATTATTATTCAAATATATGATGGAGAAATAAAGATCTTTAGTGATAAACAAAAGTTAATGGATTTTTTTCATCACCAAACCTGCCTTCCAAGTAATGTTGAAGGAGTTTTACAATAGGGAAAAGGAAAACAAAATCCACCAAACCTTGAGAACAGGATAAACAGTAAAATAGAATCAGAAACAATAACAAGGGAGAATAAAAAACACTAAAGGGTGAAAGAATAACAGGGAATCTGTAGCAGCATGTAAGTATGATACGTAGTTCATAAAAAACTTTTGCAGGTTGGTAAAGTTAGAGACAATTTACAGGTAGTCACAAAACACAATTCTAAAGTGACATATAGCTGGGAGAAGAAGAAATAGAGAAAATTGACACTGAAAACCATCAGAAGAAAAAACAAAACAAAGGATGGGAATAGAAGAAACAGAGACAAAAAACACAAAGGCTTAGATGATAGCAACAAAGCTCTGCATATCAATAATCATTCTCAATGTGAATGGACTGGTTATACCCTGGTGGTTAGTGGTTTAAGCCAAGCACTGTTCACATACTTCCCAAGGTCCGTTGTTCAAACCCCAGGACTAGGAAAACAAACTGTTGAACAACTGAATAAAATAAAGTGCTTCTTTGTCCTCTCCCTGCCTACTTACCTGCCTGCCTACTCACCTTGATTCCTGCCTGTACCCTTCCTTTAAAAAAATGTGGATGCACTGAATGTATCAAACAGAACACTTAAGTATTATGCTTACAAGAAACTTACATCAGTTGCAAAGGTAAACATAGGTTGCAAGCAAAAGGCCATGGAAAAAATATATATAAAAATAATGGAGATGAAAGGAAACCAGGAACTGCAATGCTAATATCAGACTAATATCATAAACTTTCACCTTAATAAAAGGCTAATGCAAGGCAAGAGTAGATAGTACCTTATGATCAAGGGAGAAATCCAGCAAGAAGAAATAACTAATATACACATAAATATAAAACAAATACTGATAGAATTAAAGGAGACAATGAAAGTAAAACAGTAGTAATAGGGGACTTCAAGTCTCTGCTTGTATCAATAGAGGTCATCCATGCAGACAATCAATAAGGAAAATAAGGCCCTAAATGAAGCAGTAGATCATATGAGCCTAACAGACATATATAGAGCTTTCTACCCCAACGCAAAAGATGATACATTGTGTGTGTGTGTGTGTTTTAAAGGACAAGCATATGTCATGATCAAGTAGGATTTATTCCAAGGATGCAAGGCACACATGTCAACATTTTTAATAAAAGACAGATATGGCAAATCCACAACTAACATCCACGACCTGGGTTCATGACTTGTGGTCAGGGGTATAAAAGTCAAAATGAACAAATAAAAAATGCTTCTACCTCCTCTCTCTTTTCTGGTTGCTTGCCTTCTCTTTAGAAAAAAAATGTAGGAGAAATTCTCTGACATCAGTTTCAAAGATATCTTTGGGAAAGCGACATCTATAGCCAAAGAAACTAAAAAAGCAAGACAATTGGAACTATATCAAACTAAAAAGTCTCTCTATAGGTAAATAAACCACTACTAAAGTAAAGTGACAGCCCTGTGAATGGAAGAATATATTTGCACAACATACAAGAATTAATCTCCAATATATAAAGAGTTTATATGCCTCAACAACAAAAAGGCAAGAAACCTACTCAAAAAATGAAGACAGATAGTCTACAGACACATGAAAAAATGCTCTGTATCACTCAGCATCAAAGAATGCAAATAAAAACCACAGCGATATCACCTGACACAAGAGAAAATGGCCTATATCAAAAGGATTAGAAACAATATATTGGAGAGGGTGTAGAAAAAAAAACACTCATTCAGCGTTGGCGGGAATGTAAATTAATGCAGCCTTTCCAGAAAGCAATATGGAGAGTCCTCAGAAATATAAAGATGGATCTACCACTTCATTCAGCATTCCCACTTCCAGACATATACCCAGAGAATACAGGAACACTTATCAGAGAAAATCTGCATCCCTGTGTTCATAGAAACACAATTCACAACAGCCAAAGCATGGAAACAACCTAAAATGCCTGTCAACAGATGACAGGCTAAAGAAGCTGTGGTATAGAATTCTATGCAGATGTTAAAGATGAAATTGTGGACTTTGTAATAACATGAATGGAATTGGAGGATGTCATGTTAAGCAAAATTAACCAGAAAGAAAAAGAGAAGTACATGCCGGGATTTCTGTCCAGGAGAACAGGGAGAAGGAAGGAGGCCACGAAAGATTGAGAAACACAAGAGACTAAGATAGAGTGAAAGTGGGATTAGGGGTGAGCAGCCTTCTAAAGATTGTCACACCAAGTATCTGACTCCCTGCGCATTTATTGTCATTACACAAGGAAGTTGTTTTTTGAAAAAGTACAGCATATAAATCAATATTTACAACCATTGTTCACATAGATGAAGTCACACACAAAAGACTATGTACAGTTACACAATTTCTTAGCTAACTGGCTAACTTTTAACTTCTTATTAAGTTTAAACAGAATGACAGAAACCCCTCCAGTCAAAGTTTTCCTTGCTGGTGTGTACCTGGTGTTCTAGGTACCAGGGTTTGTTTCCCTACCAGTGCATTGGTTTATCTAAAGTAAGCTTTACCCTTATTGTTCCCCACAAGTACAGACTAGTTTCACATATATGTGGAACATAAAGAAACAAATTGAATGAACATACAGATCTCAACATTCAAAGGATGCAAAACTATGGTTACCTGGGGGGAGGGAAGGAAGGAGGGAACAAGATGATAAAGGGCACTAGGACATTGGAGGTGGATGTAGTGTAAAATACACACAGAAGAAGGTGAAAATTCAATATCCTAAAATGCATTTAGCAATGTAAACAAAAGAAATAATAAAGCAATAAAAAAACACAACAATGTTGTGGCTGGGCTGATCCTTATGGTTTTTATTATGATTGTAAATACGCTTTAGCAATAATCACCAGGAAGCTTTGAGAAAATAAATATTATTTACAAGAACTAGAATTACACAACACATCTGGGGTCATACACTGAGGCCACTAAAAGAGTTAGAGAAGAGGGAAAAGGAGGGGAAGAGAGAGCAAGTACGTTGTGGTTGTGGGTAGGAGTCTAGGATTTTTGTGAGTTTGCTCTTTATTTGACTTTAAAATACAAGACTGGGAAATTAAAACATGGGTAGAGAAAGAATCAATACCCCCTCCTCCCAATATCCCTGAATAGTCAGTTATCTAAATCAGCCATCTGTAAAACAAAGGAAGCTTGGTGGAGTGAGACAGCTTAGCTCTTTAATCATATTTATTGGTGCTATCTCTCTTTGAAGTAGATATTTCCTCATTAGAGCTTAAGTCAGGCACTTGCAGTTACAAAAAAGAAAAGCTAACGGTCAGACTTTACATTACACAGGAACATATGAAAAGTGTATGTTTAACTTTATAAGAAACTACGGAAGTGTTTCCCCAAGTATTTGTACCACTTTGCATTCTCACCAGCAATACATCAGAGTTCTGTTTGCTTTCCTTCTCACATTTGATATTGCCAGATTAAAAAATTCTAGGTAGTGTAGTAATTATATAGTGGTATCTCACACTGGTTTTCCTTAACATTTCCCTGATGATTAATGATGTGCAATTTTCATGTGCTTATTTGTCACCTGTATATCTTTTTTGGTGAAATGTCAGTTTAATTCTTTTGATTTTTTTTTTTTTTTTTTCCCCAAAGGAAAGGTGCAGGCAGGCAAGCAGGAAGAAAGAGAGGAGGAAGAAGCATTTTATTTTCTTTGTATTTAGTTCTTCACACTGGTTGTTTCCCCTTAGATCCAGGACTTGAATCTAGTGGTATGTGGCTTACGCTCCATCAGAGGTGATTGAACCAATCACTACTCCACCAGGGCGTGCCATCTTTTGTTGAATTTCAAAATGTGGGTTCTTTGTTCTTTTAATATTGAGTTTTGAGATTTCTTTTTATGGTTCTGTATCAATCTTATCAGTCGTTCTACAAATATATCTTCTATGTCTTTTGAGGAATACATGTTTTAAAGTCAGGTTTATCCCTTTTCCCCATTTTGAAACATCATGCTTTTTGTATCTAATTCAAGAACTATTTGCCTAACTCAAGTTTGCTAAGATTTTCTTCTGTATGTTTGTCTGGATGTTTATTGTTTTGACTTTTACCTTTAGTCTACTCATAATTCATTTTACAGTAAGTTTTTAAATTTAATATTTACTGAGGTAACTTTGCTTTACCAAATAATATAAACCCATATGTGCAGGTGCCCCATTCCTCAGATTCATGACAACATTAAGTTTTCTATATGGTATGAGGTAAGATAATATATATTATTTGATCATATTTGCATATTTATATAATATTTACGTATTTCTAATTGATCTAATTTATCGATCACTGTATGTATATTTTATGCTAGTGCCACACTGTCTTGATTACTTAAGGTTTACATTAAATATTGAATTAAATGAAATAAGTGAGAAATATTGGGAAGAATTGACAGGAGTCCAGTGGGAGACAAAATTTGATTCAATAAAAATAGATTTTATAGGTCAGATAGTAGAAGACAGTATGATTTCAATTCTATGTGATATATAGAGAAATACACAAAAACAGACTTTTAGTGGATAATATCAAATCAGTGGTTACCAGAAGGGAAGGAGGAAAGGGGATGGGCAAATAGTCAATTATATGGTAAAAGTTAGCATTGAACTATATTGGTGATGAACTAGGTGCATTATATACAGATGGTGATTTACAGTAATGTATACTTTAGACCTACATATTGTTATGTGCAATTTTATTTAACTAAAATTAAAAAAGAAAATAATAGAAATAAATTTTTAGCACTAGTGCTGCCTGAAGAGGAGAGGGCCTTGAGAAAGGTACTAATGAGTCATCTTTTGGAAATATCTTTGAATGCCAGCTTAAGATAAACTTTCAGTTGTAGTATTGGATAAAAAGGTTAGCAGATCTTTATTTTCAGGTATTCTTTTTAGGCATTGTGTCTTGGGATTTCCTTTTATTTTTTTTTTTTACCCCTTTATGGCACTTAGCCTTAATTTTCTTTTCCTTTTTCTGTCTTTAAAGGAAAATTGCAAGCAGAAATGAAGGTGAGCAGGTAGGCAGGCAGGAATAGAGGAGGAAAAGCATTTAAAAATTTTTATTTAGTTGTTCATACTGGTTGTTTCCTCCTGGAACCTGGGACTTGAACTGTCCTTCAGAGGTAAATGACTTAACTGCTATTCTTAATTTTCCTGGATAGATATTTGGTACTTTATGGAGTTTAGCAGTCTTCCTGCTGATATGGTCTTTGCCTTTTCTTAGAAACTGTCACGCTGCAGGTCTAGTCTGGGTTTTTTTCTTGTGCAGTTCTCCACTGCCATTTTGGAAATAGAGGTCATTGTGAGCATTTGGGCAGGAGATCCTCTTACATCTTATTTCCAGAAATAAGTTACTTCTCACTTTTGTATAAAACCTTTTGTCTAGATCTGGCTTGTTCAGTACTTTTGGCATGATCAGAATGGAGTGAATTTCTGTGATGAGTTTTAAATAAGGAATATGTGTAACTTTTTTTTTTAAAGGAAAGGTGTAGGCAGGAATGAAGGCAAGTAGACAGGCAGGAAAGAAGAGAGAGGAGGAAGAAACATTTATTTATTTTTATTTAGTTATTCATCTTGGTTGTTCCCTCTGGCCCTGGGATGTGAACTCAGGTCCTTCCTTGGGTGTATGTGGATGATGTTCTTGGTTGGAGGCAGTGGACCTAACCACTACTCCACCAGGATATGCTAGAACATATGTATATTAAACCTCAGAAAGATAGCTGACATTAAATTGATTACCTGCTGTGAGTAACTTAGTTCCTTCCACCTCTTTGTCAAGAGACTAAGAAATTTTGCGTTAAGTATCAGATTAGGTTGGATGGTGTGTAAGGACCTTACTAACTCTCTGGCTCCAAACTCTGATTATAAACGCCAACTTCTTTTCTCTTGAAAATCTAGGCTTAACTTTATGAACCTTGGCCACATAGGAGGTGCTCAAGAAATGATGGTGTGTCCTGATGGGTGCAGTCCACATGCATCCTGGGGATCCAGGTTGACATCCTGAGCTGGAGTGAACAACTAAGATGAACAACAAAATAAAATAAATAAAATGCTTCTTCCTCCTCTCTCTGCCTCTGTTTGTCTTCATTCCTGCACCTTTCATTTGGGGGAAGGGGAAGAAATTTTGGTTAAATCAATTAATTTACAAAAATTCTTCATAGTGCTCTTTTTTTTTTCTCTTGCAGTTAAAAGAGCCAAATTCCAAGGTCCACCAGGTAAGGCCAATTTTCAATTTTGATGTTCTTCCTCCACCCCCATCCTTGTGATTTCAAAGCAATCGTTAAAAACATCATTAGTTGGTGCACCCTGGTGGTTCAGGTGTTAAACCCACAGCAGAGAGCATAGATCACATAAAGCTTCAGGACCCTGGTTCCTGACATGCGGCCTGGATGAAGAACCAAAAAAAAAACAAAAATGCTTTTTTTTTTTTTCCTCCTGTTCCTTCCTTAAAAAATCCTTCTTCCTTCTCTCCCTTCCTTCCTCTCTTAGAGGGAACCCTCCTCTCTGGAGGGCATTATGTTAAGCAAAATAAGTCAGAAAGAAAAAGAAATATGAGATGGTTTCCATTCATATGTGGAATAAACGAAATGGGACAAATGAACATACAAATCCCAACAAAAATAACAGGACACAGGACTGTGGTTAGGTAGTGGGGGTTGGGGGGCGGGGTGAAGGAAAGAGGGAAAAGGACATTGAAACTCTGGTGGTGGGTGTATTGTAAAATAAAGACTGAGATGCACTTTCAGTATCCTGAATTGAATATAGCATTGTGAACAAAGTAAGTAATAAATATTGCTGTTAAAAAAACAGAAGCATTAAAAAAAATCACTGATAGTTTCACCTAATTTACTGATTAAATTCATTAAAATCATTAAAGTAATTAAAAATCAATATAGGGAAATGTTGATTGAGGAGTACAAAGTTTCTTTTATACACAATTAATAATTTCTGGATATCTAGTGTACATCAGTGTGTTTATAGTTAAACATTATGTACTTGAAATTTGTCAAGCTAGTAGATTTGAAGTGTTCTCAACTCTTTCTCCCTCCCCGTGCTCCCCTCCTTCCCTTTGTCCCCCCAGAAGGATAACTATGTTAGGTGGTGATGAATATATTCACCAGCTTGATTTTTGTTATTTCACCACAAATGTCATCAGATCAAGTTAGCAAGTTGTACAATTTAAAAATTCACAATTTTGGCATGCCCTGGTGGAGTAGCGGCTGGGTCATTCACTTATGAAGGAGCAAGCCATATGCCCCTGGGTTCGAGTCCTGACCCAGGGGGAAGCAACCAGTTGAACAACTAAATAAAATTAAAAAAAAATAAGGATGCTTCTTCTTCCCCTCTCTTCCTGCCTGCCCGCCTACATTCCTGCCTGCACTTTACCTTTTAAAAAAAAATGTATATCTAGACAATTTAAAAATCAATTACATCTCAGTAAAACTGAAGAAATCAGTACTCCCTTGAATTATTTTGCTAGATTATATTCAGACCAGTGGTATGAGTGTTTATTTTCCCAAATCCTTAACAACATTAAATACTGTGAAATTTTGTAATCTTTTTCAGTCTGAAGGTGAAAAATGGTATTGCTTTATTTTAATACATATTTCCTTATTTGTGAATGCCGGTTTACAAAGATTTACTCTAGTTACTGCTGGGAAAAAGGGAGAATACTGGGGAACTGCTTACTGAGAAAAAAGTGAATATGCATGGGATACCAGAGTAATCTGAAAAAAAACAAACCTTGGGTGTAACAGAAGCTGAAGTAGTTTCTGGACCTGCTATTTTCTCCACTAATTCTGTGTTAGCTCTTCTTTCTGAGAATTTGTTCTGTTCCCCCTTCTCTTCCATCCGACTTTGCGTGCTATCTTACACAGTCCTTAACGACTGCTCCAATGGAGTTTATATGACTTCCCTTTGAGTTTTGGCACCAACTGCCAAGTGTCAATATTTGTTTTCCCTATTTAAGATTTTTTGAGAAGGAATCATATTGTTCTCATCTTTTGGTCAGTCCATGTTTTAGATACTCTTGGGTGGCATTTACTGGTCTGGTCAGATGTGGTTGGTTGTAGGAAGTGGAGTAAAAATTGAAAGATAGAAATAAAGCCCAGTGGTCTTCTACGCTGCTGCTATTGGATATGGATGGAGATTCCTATGCATGGGCTTGTAACCACATATATATATATGCACAAATATATGTGCATATATATTAGTATAGTAGTAGTAAACATTCTGCGTTGATAAAAATATATAATTTTTAAAAAGATGCTTCTGCTGTAAGTGCATGACAGGGTGCATTCCTTTTATCTCTGACATTAGGAAATCATTTTAAGGAATCTTTGGCAATTTGGTGAGCCGGAAATGAGAGCCTTCTTAATTTCTTATAGTAGAAAAGTGACTCAATTTAGTGTCCCTAATTGTGACTAATGTAAAGGTAGGAGGGTGAGTGCAAAAATGTGTCACCAGAATTATAAGCTTGTTTCAGGTCACCTGTCTTTGTTTACTACTCAATTTATACTTTCAGGTTAGAGAATTTCCTTTTCCCAATTCTATGATACTATTTCTTTTTATGTAAGTTGTTCCTTAGGCCAAACAGTATAGATTGTTTGCAATCCACTTCCTTTATGAGTATTGTGCCTAAAGGTACAAGAGAGGTATCCCTTTTGTCTCTGTCTCCTTTCTCTTTTATGGTGCTTGCTTCTTTCTATGTTTTATTAAATTAGCATGTTTTTTATTAAATCAATTTTTTTTCCAAGCTGTAGGTGGACTATAAAATCAATTAAGTTGGTAATGATTAACATTTCAATAGATTCAACTGGATTAGGAAATATCAATGTATCACATTTTTCTATCTCTTGAAGCTTTTGTTTTAATATACTGGGTCAAATATAAAATATATTTCTTAACTTTGAAAAACACTAATTATGGATTTTGCTTTTGATGATAGTATGTATTTTATATATTTTTTAACTTTAATATGCTTAGGAGCATGCTATATTGTATAATATATAATTTTATTTTTCTTTTATATGTGATACTTTAAATATTATTTAATTCCAAGGACTTTGTAAGTTGACTAGAAACTGTATTATATCTTAATTTTTGAATTTTTTCAAAGATAAATTTAACACATATGTGACCCTGAAAGTTCAGAATGTGAAGAGCACAACTATAGTAGTTCGTGGGGATCAACCTTCCTGGGAACAAGATTTTCTGTTGTAAGTACTTTACATTAGCGACTTACCTACAATATTTGATATTCCAAGGTAATTAAATTGGATTAAATAAGTCAAACATGGAGATTTTGTATGTCTTAGATTTATAAAAAATGTAAAGCATTTGAGTAGCCTAACACGTTAAATATTATCTTCGAAAACTGCAGATGTGCCCTGGTGGCCTAGAGGATAAGGCCACCGCACATACTGCACATACATCCCAAGGACCATGTTCAAGAGCTGGGCCCAGAAGGAATAACCAAGATGAACACTAAATAAAATAGACAAATACTTCTTCCTCCTCTCTCTTCCTCCTTGCCTGCCTACTTATCTTCATTCCTACCTGTATCTTTCCTTTAAAAAAAAAAAAAAAACCCACAAAGCTACAGAGAGACAGGAATAAAGGAGATTAGTGTTAGGTAAAGTATATCTGCAGTTTTGTTCTCTCAGATTTTTAATCTAAATTTATGAGTTTTCAATGTGAGTAAACTCCCAGTTAATTTATGTGGGTGAAAATAATAGCTAATCAGATTCTCCCAGTCAGAATTAGGATATAGTACAACATACTTAGCTTTATTAAACATAACTTAATATTTCTTTGATTCTCAGAAGGCTCTTTGAAAGAATGTAGTTATGTATATTACGAGACTATATGTTTGTATATACCCAAGTCATCTGCTTTAGAGGATGAAGTGTTTTTTTTTAAGGAAAGGTGTGTGCAGGAATGAAGATACGCAGAAGCAGGCAGGCAGGAAGAGAAAGGAGGAAGAAGCACCCCATTCATTTTATTTAGTTGTTCATCTTGACTGTTCCCTTTGGCCCTGCAGTTTGAACCCAGGTCTTTGGCGTGTATGTGGAATGTGCCGGCTGAAGGTAGCTGACCAAACCACTGCTCCACCAGGGCATGCCAAGAGAATGAAGAGTTCTGTGTTCACAATCTTTCTGTTTTAGTAAAAGTCCTGCTTCATCTAGTTAATAGATAAGTGCCTTACAATTGTCTGATTAATAAAAAATAGTAGATGTAGAATTTCTTGGCTAAGACACAAAATGTAGTGTATGATTATATAACTATTATTTAGTTATTTATTATTATATGACTTTATATGACTTTAAAAACTTGGTCTTCCCTCTTTTCCCTTTAAATTTTAGCAAGTTTTCCATCCTGTTCTAGAAAATTGCCAGGAAGTGTAGAATATCATATTGAAGATCTAATCAAATCACTTAGCTTCTCTGAATGCTAGTTTCCTTATCTGTAAAAATCTACCTTTCTTTCAAGGTTATCCTTTTTTTTTTGAAGTAGGGCAAAGAGATGTATCAAAATTGCTGTGAAATTTGAAAATGAAATGAAATTGCTTTACAAATCTTATAGTGTGTGTCAGAGAGACAGGGATGATGATTATTTTCATGAGGAATATTTCTTTCCTCCAGGTTTTTAGTTTTTTAGTTTCAGTGTTTTGTTTTGTTTTGTTTTTTTAGAGGAGAAGTAAGGGAGAGGAGGAAGCTAGGACACTTTATTATAATAGTGTAGAGTATGGGGACTTGGGTTAAGGTAATAGAAGAAAGGATAGAGAGAAAAGGATGGACAGTGTTAAGGAGAGAGAACCACAATTTGTTTGGGATGATAGATGGTTATGTTCCACTCATTTGGATAGCAGATAATGTAAGATCTGCTTGGACAGAAGTTCTTACAGGACAGACACAGAAACTAGTTAGAAACTCGAACCTTTCACTTAAGGAAGAAATGTGGGAGAAATATTTTGGTCAGTTGAAACTATAGGCATACTTGAGAAAGCTTAGGAAATGAGTGTGTAAAGTGAGAAAAGGCCCAGGGATAGACTTTGGAGAGGACCAGCATTTAAAGAGGGAACAAAGGGGACTAAGAAGGAAAGAACAGAGGTAGAAGGAGAAACAGGAGATAATGATGTAGGGAAGTTCTGAGGGAGAACTGGAATTTCAAAAGAGGTACTAGTGTCAGATTTCTCACTATTTGCCTCTCAGTCATTCCCTCTCTTACAGTGGAATGTAAGACCACTTTTTTCCTTTCTTTACATACGTAGTGTGCATTGTCAGCTTTGAGCATTTTATTCACATTTCTGCCTGTACCATGGTTAAGCATGCCACAGTTCTGGCTGTGGGTTATAAACCTGGTGATCCTCTTTTCTTCCAACTTGCAGTTGGCTGTCACAGTCACTTAATTGAAACATGGTGCTCTTCAGCCTCTTGCCAGCATATTTAGCCTTATACTTTTGTGTTTATTTTCCAATTTCTTTTAACACTGCCCATTTCTACTCTGCTACGATGTGTGTGAATTTTCTTTCCTGTCTTCCACCTTGAAAAGTTGTGTGAATTTTACCCCCTGCCCGCTTTACACATGGGTTTTTTAGGTACTTTCTCCATCTTAATTTTCCTATTCTTTATTCCTCCTGTCCTGTCCTTTTGATACTGGCAACTCTACTGCTGGTCTCTGTCTCTTTTCTCTCTTGCTCTTTTTCCCTCCCTGTTTTATTATATGGCAATATCTAGTACTCACTTTGGAGTTTATCATTAGTTATCTCTAACATTTCATTATCTTATTTATGGAATTACATTACATGTTTCTTAAGAGCAAGAAGGACATCCTCACTTTTTTAAAATCTATTTTTATTTGGTTGTGTATCTTGGTGGTTCTCCCCAGCCCATGACATGAACCTGTGTCCTTGGGATGTCTGTGGATTGTACTTCAGCCAGAGGCAGCTGACCAAATCACTATTCCACCAAGGCACACCTATCTTCACTTATTGTTGTGAATTTGCCTTGCCCAGAATCTTATATACACATATGCACCTATATTGTTGAAATGGTTAAGAAGAGAAGGGAAACTTCCCAGAACCCTGGGATTAAAGCATAAACAGACCTCTCAGACTTCGCTTAGTTGGACCTGCTGAACAAATGTACGTGAGATAAGAGGTTTCTTACTGAAGATAATCATTGTTTGGGCCTTAGTGTTCTCAGAAGAACAGATTTTCTTGTTTATCTGTCCAAGTCAAACTGCTAGAGATCTCTGGTTATTTCTCTATTCCAAGATATTTTTCTTACCTAGATTTAAATAAAGGACATTTTAAATTAGGGTGTTACATACGTTTTCCAAGGCTGATTAATCAGGATAATGAAACAGACAAAAACATCGTGTCCCTACTCTGAACATCCTTCCTTTGTGGTTGCATTTCATCATGTTGTGACTTTGAATAGTTTTCCAAACATCTTAGAAGTTTTTAGAGACAGGAACTAGGTCCTATATTGTATGTCTTCCTCCAAAGTAGTAAGCTTTTTTTGTATTATATGTGCTCTGGAAACATTAATGAAATGAACCTATTAGTACACTCTTTGTTCACT
Organism: Solenodon paradoxus; assembly: GCA_004363575.1. Classification (NCBI taxonomy): domain Eukaryota; kingdom Metazoa; phylum Chordata; class Mammalia; order Eulipotyphla; family Solenodontidae; genus Solenodon; species Solenodon paradoxus. The sequence continues at coordinate 67,301 of RJWH01003990.1, forward strand.
GTACTTATGTAAAAGGCAAATTTTCTTTGCTTCACTTGTTTTCAGCACATGTGATATGAATTCTGTGGCTACAATCTCCATCCCAAATTTTTGACTTTGAGTACATTTATCTTAATCATACAACACGAAAGCCAAGCTTTCTTTAAAGTGTATACTCGAAACTTCTAAAACTCTTTTCCTGAGAATATCTTTCTGCTTTTTCTGCTGGAATTTTCCTTTTCTCATCTTTCTTGTATTTCCCCTCAAATAGCCTTGTGTTTCAATTAGAGCTTTCTAGGAAGTATTTTTAATGTTAACATAAGCATTTGCGTATTCCACTTTAAGATTATACTTATGAGGCATTCCCTGGTGGTGTAGCGGTTTGGCTTGCTGCCTCTGGCCAAGCACAGTCCATGTATATCACAAGGACCTGGGTTTGTGTCCTGGGGCTGGGCAAACAATGAAGATGAACTAAATAAAAATGCTTCCTTCTCTCTCTTCCTGCCTACCTGCCTTCCTATTCACCTTCATTGATGCCTGCGCCTTTTCTTAAAAAAAAAAAAAAGAAAAAGAAAAGAGAAAAAAAATGACTATTTATGCTTGAGTTATCCCTTCCAAGCTGATATTTCCCCAATATAACACTACTTTTTGCTGATTATTTGGCTCTTTCTGGAACGATTTCTTGCAAATAATTTTTTCCTAGTTATTATTATTATAGGAAAATCATTGTGATCATTATGTTTTTTAGTGATAGGATCTGCCTGATTATGACCAGTGAATTCTCCAGGGACTGAGTGGTATGAACTACCGCATGTAATGTTTTCACCTGCCTCTGACCACATGCACTCAGATGCTCTTGGAGCCCCTTTTCCTTCTTCTTGGAGTGCCTTCCAAAAATGTTGTATAAAGATGCCTTTTCCTAAAAATTTCCTGTGTACAGGCCAGGTGTATAAGTTGGGGACAGTGGTAGTATTAACAATGAAGTGTATAAAACTGTTACGTAAGCATGGAGATTGTAGGCAGGCACCACTGGTAGTAATGCCCTCATTGCTTGACCTCATTTTATTGGTGAAACATTAATTGTGATTATAGCTCTAAAGGGGTTGGGGAGGACAGACTGGGAGAGGCATTTTTCTATGGATACCTTATATAGATTTCTAGGAACCTGAAGAATGATTGCAGCATTCTGGGACACTGATTTTCCCTGACAGCAGGATCATGGTGAGAAAGTATTTATGGTTTAACAAAATAGGAGATATAGTGTTTCTTTCATATTATCTGGTTTCCTTTAAAGGGCTTTCTTCTTTCCTCTAGTGAGATTAGTCGCCCGGACCTGGGTCTAAGTGTGGAGGTATGGAACAAAGGACTGATCTGGGACACCATGGTGGGGACTGTGTGGATTGCACTGAAGACTATTCGTCAGTCTGATGAGGTCAGTCAGTGTGCATTGCCCCCTTGGAGGTATGGTTCTTTCCCTTCTTCTCCCCATCCTAGTTCAGTATCAGTAGTTAATCATCCACACACATCAGATTGCTCTACTTCCTTTCTGATTAGAGGACATGTAGTCAACCTATTTCTAACCTCCCCCAGAGGTTCAGGAGATTTTATTTGTCTGATATTCCCTATGACACTGAACTAACTGAGGTGCCAGAGCACCATTTTAGCCTTGTCTGGGAGCTTGCATCTTCTTAGTACTCTGTGTATGTGTGTGTGGAAGAAAGAGATATGAGAAAGAGGGAGAGGGATCGATTCAGTATTTTTGTGGTTTCTGCATTCCTCTCTAAGACATTGTCCTGGGAGGAGTCCCATTAAACTTCCTCAACTAGCTGGCTGGGTCTTGTCCTCTACTTTGTTTCTTTGAGTCACCGATCCCCAGGGAACTGATCCAGTCCTCCTTCCACTTTCAACCCTGATGGAGTTTAAGGAACTACCAGACTTGGCAATTGCTCTTCATCTGTTTCTATACATTATTATAGGACTGAATTCCCTCTTCTCTTTCCTTGATTAGTCCATAACTCAGATAGCATCATTTCCCCATAGACACTCACTCTGAATCTGGATGGAATTTACTATATTCCTCTTAGATTTTCATATGAACTATAAGCTTTCTCTAGGAGTAGGAATGATGGTGTTTCTTTCCTAAATTTCTTTCAGCTCTAAGTTTCTTTCCCTCCAGTAGGATAGATGAGACCCTATTTCAGGTCTGCTTAACCAGCAATGTTAGTAGCTTTTTACGGATTAGAAATAGCAACGTATATCATTAAGTAACAGTCATTAGGAATTGTGTAGATCGAGTTGATCCCCAGAAATCCTTGGTTTTTGAATTTGATACTCTGGAAATGCTGTCTTTAGTGGGCCTCCAGGAAACTGAGCACAGTGAAAATTGCTCTCTCACCAAGGAGAATAGAAGCCACATGCAGCACAGGCAAGTGGTGACAGTGGTATCTTTGCTTATCAGGTGAGTGACCCTCAGAAGCTCTCCAATAAGGAACTTCAGAGAAAAACACCCAGCTCTTAAACCAGAGAAGGGGAATCATGAAAGAGTGAAGTTTAATCTAAGATCTCTGTTTTCTAGGAGGGGCCTGGGGAGTGGTCCACATTGGAAGCAGAGACATTAATGAAAGGTGATGAGATCTGTGGAACTAAAAACCCAACTCCCCATAAAATTTTGCTTGATACAAGATTTGAGTTGCCTTTTGGTGAGTCTATTTGAGTAGATTTTCATTATTTTACCATATTGTTTGAAATTGTAATGTTTCATTAATGTATCTTTTTGTCAGCCATCTCCTTTGAGGACATGGTCATCTAGCCCAGGGATGCTGCAGGGATTCTACAATGGTGCTCATTATAGAATCCACACTAAAAGCGTTTTCTTCAAATCACTTTTCTATGACTGTTTACTATAATGATTTATGAAATATCTGCTTATTAGAGGCCATCAATGATTTATTATTTTGAAAATATTTTAACATTTATTGTCTGGAAGTGAATATATACCTTATGATTTATCAATTTACACATTAAAACAGCATTAATAAGTATAGGAATAATATAAAAAGTAACTTAAAATCACAAAAATATATGCGTATGGTAAAAATTCAAATAGTATGAAAATGTATATGTATTAAAAGTTAAAGGTTTCTCTTCCTACTTCCTTTAATCTGCTTTGTATTCCCCAAAGCTTTACTCTTAACTTTCTTGTGTCTTCATTTAGATATAAGAAATCTTTTTAAGACATTTATTTTGCCCAAGTTTGGATAGTAATCTAGATGCCACATACAGTGTTGTGTTAAGCATATTATCTTGGACATCTTTCCTTGTTACACTTTAAATTCTGTCTTGTTGATTCGAACAGCTGCCTAGGCCATAAATTATCTAAGTAATCTTTTTGATTGATTTGTGGATTGTTTCTAGTTTATTTTTTGTTTTTTTATATGATACACTGTTGTTATGAACAGCTTTGTGTATCCGTGCCCATTTATGACTCTAGGATAAATTCCTTAAAGTAGAATTTAAGGAATGGGGTACAACTCTTCCTCCCCTTTTCTGTCTCTAACACTTCTTTTTAACAAGTGCACCATTTTGTGGATAAGGAAGTGCTATACAAATAGTAGATTAATTGATGGTTTTATTATAAAACTTTGGTATATTGACACCAGTTGCTGAATAGTAGTTTGAAAGAGGTGATGTTTTAGACTAGAAGGGCAAAGGTGAAAGGACTGTATTTAATTCTTTCACGTGAACTATTAGAAAATGTGTATGCTTAAATGTCTCCAAACTGATCTCATCCATATATTGGCTCGGTGTTTCTTTTTTAAGCTGAGTATATAGATATAGTTGATGTTTTTAAAGATGATTTTGGGGGAATTTGTTATATGGTCAGTATCAAGTATATAGAAATGAGGCTATGCTTTTATTTTTTCTTTACTCTTTAAAAAATTGTGGTAAAATACAAATAACAAAACTGACTATCTTAACCATATTATTTATTTATTTCTATTTTAATCATTTAAAATGTGCAGTTCAGTGATATTAAATATATAAATAATGGCAATATAACTGTTATACCATTCATTTCTATAGCCCTTTAATCTTGTAAAATGGAAGCGTTATTTTTTTAAACAATTACTCCCAGTTCCCTTCTTCTCCTAAATTCTTAGAATTTTCTATATATTCTGAATATTCATCCCTTATTTGGGCAAATATTTTGCTCATTTGTGAATTACCTTTTGATTCCATTACTATTATCTTTGAATATAGACTTTAAAAAAATTTTCATAAAGGTCCGTTTTCTCTATTTTTTCATTTGTTGCCTATTTAGAAATCATTGCCAAATCCAGTATTATAGAGTTTTTCCTCCTATGTTTTCTTGTAAAAGTTGTATAGTTTTATGTCATAAATTTAGGGTTAATATTTATATAGTTTTAGATAAAGGTCCAAATTCATTTTTTTCTTTTTGTATATTCAGTTTTCCCAGCACCGTGTGTTGAAAAGGCTTTCTTTTCCCTGTTGATGGTCTTGGTACCCTTGTGAAAAATACTTTGACCATAAATGTTAGCATTTATTTCTTGGCTCTCTATTGTAGTCCATTGATTTATATGTCTATATCAGTACCACAGTGTTCTGACTACTGTAGCTTTGTTGCAAGTTTTATAATTAGGAGCTGAGATTCACTGGCTTTGTTCTTTCTTTTAAAGATTATTTTGGTTGTTGGGTTTTCTTGAAATTCAATATGAATTTTAGGATGAAGTTTTCTATTTCTGCAAAAAATTGGCGTTTTGCTAGGTATTATGTTGAATCTGTAGATCATTATGGGTTGTATTGATTTCTTAACAAGTAAGTCTCCTAATCCAGTGGGAATAATAGCACATTATTTTGGTCTGTATGTAAAAATTCAAGATGTTACTCATGGTAAGAACAAAGTCACTTATAAAATTACTCCATCACTACTCTTCATACTTTTATCATTTGATCAAATAAAGTATTATTGTCTCACAATTAAATTATAAACCTGTAATGTGGTTTCTTTCTTCATTCCTTTTTTTTTTTTTTTTTCATGGTAGATATCCCAGAGGAAGAAGCCAGATATTGGACCTTCAAATGGGAGCAAATCAATGCCTTGAGAACTGACAATGAGGTAAGAACTCCCTTATTTGCAATATAGAGAGAAGGGGAAAATCTCTTTATAGGGCTCTTAATAGTTTGTCAAGGGAGGGACCCAAGAGCATATTGAAGAATGAAAGAATTTAAGTACATTAAAGTAAAAGAGCAACTGGAAGATTGCCTGAAATTTCTCTTACTTTTTCTGTTTCTTTTCATTGTCCCTCAGAAATGGCTGAATTTGACACTAGTCTGGATTTTGGCTGGCGGGGAGGGAGAGTATACCAGGAATCTGTCCTCTTTTATTACACAAATGAGCAGAAAACATTTCTTCTGCTCCTTCCCAGAATTTTGGATATATATCCTTATATTGTGTGCTCTTTTTTAGGGATGTTTAGACTATTGCATTTCTTGATCCTGCTGTCCTGACTCGTCTCCAGAAATGAGTCTGGTGCACAGAAGAGAATACAACTCAATCTTAGCTATCAGATATGGGGCAATGTTTTTTGTTTTTTATTTTAATTTTACTGGAGGAATATTGCATCATAATATTATATAGGCTTAAGGTATGCATCATTGTAAATCAACATCTGTGTATAATACATTTTTAGCACCAACAGTCCATTTGCATCCTTCACTATGTAAGTGACTCCTTTTACCTGATTTACCTACTCCTCCTCACCCCCACTTCCTTCTTGGAAACCATTGATTTGATTCTCCTGACTAAAATCTATTTTTGTTTGATTTAGTTTATTTATTTGCTTGATTTCTCTATATACCATATGTGAATGAAATCATACATTGTCTGTCATTCTCTTGAATTATTTCTGTCAACATAATTCCCTGTAAGTCCATCCATGTTGTTGAAAATGGCAAGATTTCATCTCTTTAAATAACTGAGTAGTCTCCCATTGTTTATTTATACCGCATCTTCTTTGATTATTTATTTGTGCTTGGGAATTTAGGTTATTGTCTTCTCATGGCTATTATACAAAAATGTTGCAGTAAACATGGAGGTATATATTTTTTATGATCTTTTGGATAAGAGTCATTTTCATGACTATGAGATAATCTCATTATTGTTTTGATTTATATTTCCCTACTGGCAAGAGATGTGGAAACTTTTTTCATATAGGCACATTGACCATTTGAATGCCTTCTTTGGAGAAGTGTCTATTCTACTCATTTATATAATTAGATTACATTTTCTGTTGTTTAGTTTTATGGTGTTTTGTTATTGATGATATAGGAAAAAGATAATTTATTTTTGGACATGTTGGACTATTAGAAAATTGATCTGATTATAAGGTAGAATTTGGAGAGCTCAGGGATGTTTCAGTGGAAATGTCTGGAAAGATCTGAAGCTCCAGGTTAGATGGAGTAGGGAGCTATAGATATAGAGTTTAGATTTATGAAATATTGATAAGAATTGAGGTCACAGGAATACAGGAACATACTCAGAGTGTGTCAAGAGTATTGAAGAACAAAGGAAAACATTGGGAAACATCAAAGAGAGAATCCTCAGAAACAAAAAGGATTGAGAAAGAGCTGCATGAGAGTAGAAGAACCAGGAAAAGATTATGGCACAAAGCTAAAAAGAGTTTTCAGAAATCCTCCATCATGTCAAATGTTACCAAGAACAAGAAGGGTAATGAAATGGGGACATTGGATTTGGCAGTAAATGACCAGTATTCATAGGTTAGTACAGTGGTTTGATTAATGTGTTAGTAGTTTTCTAGAACTGCCTAACAAAGTACCACAAACTGGTGGTTTACAACAAGAGAAATATATTCTCATAGTACTGGAGACTAGAATTCTGAATCAAGGTCAGAATTGGCAGGTCAGGTCCTTCTGGAGGCTCTGAGGAAGAATCTGTCCAGTGCTCCTCTTCTGTCTTCTTGTGGCTCCCAGCAGTCCTTGCCATTCTTGGCTTATAGACATATCATTCCAATCTCTGCCTCCATTAATATGTAACTCCCTGTGTGTCTATCTGTCTTCACAAGATACTGTCTTCTCTTTGTGTGTCTATGTCCTGATTTCCATTTCTGGTCATAAGGATTAACAATTATTGGATTAATTCAATGTCATCTGCAAAGACCCTATTTCCAAATAAGGTTACCTTCATAGATACTAGGAATTAGGATTTCAACACAACTTTTTTTTTTCTTTGAAGGAAGAAAGGGAGGAAAGAAGGAAAAGGAAGCACTCTTCATTTGTTTTGGTTGCTCATTGTTTTTTCCACTCTGCCCCTCCCCCTCCCAGGCTTTCATATGGTCTATGCCCCAGCCACTTAGTGCCTGACCCACTGGGTGTGCCAATATATCTTTTTGAGGAATACATAATTCAACTCACAGTGAGTTAAAATCAAAGATGAAGAAATGGAATTTGGGACAAATACAGTCTATATATTTCTTTCATTTCTATTTTTAAAGTTCCATAACTTCTCATACCTAAATCAACACGCTAACTTGTCTTCATTGTTGAAAACTCCAGTTTTCTGGAGCCCTCTTGATAACTGCCAAAATGCATTCTGTCCTTGTACCCACTTTATTTTACCCTTTGTGTTTTTCTGAACTCTGGTTGTGGAGTAGTAAATAGTCTTCCAGACTCCCATCTTTTTTTGTTTTTCAGGTAAAGAAACTCATTGTACTTTTGATTTTATAGACTTTACTGGGTGTCACTAGGCAGAACCAGATGAAAAAGTAAAAACCAAATGTAACTTCTACAAATATTGCAGAATTTTTCATGTTCTAAAAATGGTGATTCTTTATGGTTCTCAGCTTCCTATATGATTTGTGCTTTCTGTTTTTATTTTAAGATATGGAGCTCACTAAATTTACCTCTTACTTCCCTTCTTCCACCACTTCATTTTTAAATTGCTTTATTGAAATATAGTTTACATATAATACACTTCACACATTTAAAGTATCTAGTGGCTTTTAATATATTCACAGAGTTGTACATCTATCACCACAATTAATTTTAGAACATTTTTATTATCAGCACTAGGCAACAATCTACTTTGTCCCTAAACATTGCCTTATTCATATTGATGAATTTTTACAATATGTGGTCTCTTGTGACTATATTCTTTCACTTAGAGTAATATTTTCATAGTTTCTGCTATGATGTATGATGTAGCAATACTTCATTTTTTAATTGCTGAATAATATTCCTTTGTATAGTTATACTACATTTTTTTATCCTTTCATCAGTTTATGGACAATATTTCCCTGTTGATAATGCTGCTGTGGACATTCAGGTACAAGTTCTGTTCGGAAATGTTTTGATTCTCTTGGCTACATACTTGAGAATGAAATTAATGCTACAGATGGTACCTATGTTGAATTAAGAAACTGCCAGACTGTTTTCCAAAGAGACTGAACTTATTATTCCTACCAGCAGTGTATAAAGGTTTCAGTTTCTCTGTATCCTTGCTAATATTTGAATTTATCTTTTGATCATAGCCTTCCTAGTGGCTATGAAGTACTGTCTAATTTTGATTGCCACTTTGTTTTATTATCAAATTTTAACATGCAAAATATATAAACTTATTTTTCCTCCCCCCACCTGCTTTTTTTTTGCTAGAGTATCTTAAAACCAATCCCAGATAGCATCTTATCTCACCCATAAATCTTTAACAGATAATGCCTTAAAAATAGCTTCAATGTTATTAACACATTGGACTTAACAGTAATTTCTTAGTGTCATCTAATACCTAATCTTTAGTTCAGATTCTTTTTATTGTTTCAGAGATATATTTTCATGGTTAATTTGTTCAATTCAGGATCCATCAAGCTGTACATCTTTGTCTCTTAGCTAATTTTAGTTCTATAAATGTTTTTCCTTCCCTTACTTGTTTTATAGAATTTTGAAAATTCTGAATTTTACTGACTACCTCTCCTATCTCCCCAAGGTTTCATTTACCATGTTTCTCTAAATCTGTTACTTTCCTTAGACTGATAATTATAATATTCAGTAGTCTGAGGATTAAATTGAGAGTTAATTTGTCAAAATTTGTTTTATTTTCTTATTTTTTAAAAGGAAAGGTATAGGCTAGAATGAAAATGATCAGGCAGGAGGCAGGAGGAAGAAGCATCAATTTATTTTATTTTGTTGTTCACAATGGTTATTTTTCTTGAACCCTGGGGTGTGTGGCCTGCACAACTTTGGAGGAGATTGACCTAACTGCCACTCCACCAGGGCATACCCATGTTAATTTTTTTTTTTTTTTGATAGGTATGTGTTAAAATTTGATAGGTTGTTAAAATTCAGCACTGGATTCAACTGTGGTCAGCCTATTTCATCCTTTATAAAGTTTTCTCTCCAGCTTTTTTCCTAGTAGTTTTAGCAGCAAATAATTATTTTGTAGGGCTTGCAAAATCTTGATTTTCTAATTACATCATTCCCTCAACATGTATTAGCTATGTTTTGTTTATAAAAAAATAACTTTCTCTAAACAAGTGTTTGGTTTACTTGAAATATACTCTGTGGAAGAAAAATACTCTGTTGATTTTAAGACTACTAGGCTATTGCCTAAGTAACTTCTCAAGGTGGTTAATGGATTTTATTTTTTTTAGTGGTGTATCATTATGAATTTGCAGATTTTGATATATTTGATGTTTTCAAATCCATTTCAGTAATTATTATTCTTGATACTAAAAGTATCTCATTTTTGGTTAATGGGAGCATCTTCATGTTGACTTTTGTATTTTTTTTTCTATTTTTATCATGAAAAAATTTAAGCTTACATAAATATAGAGGGAATGGTAAAATAAAGTCTGCATGCTTATTTTCAAAATTTAATAATTATCAAGATTTTGTCATAGTTGTAAAACTTTTTTTAAAAACCACAATGTGGAGGGTTCTTATTCTACAGTGTGTAACAGTTCTTTCACAAACAAGCAACCTCTTGGGTCCAGGAGCACTGAGTTGAGACAGGCTTGAGGATCTACCACCTGACAGAGTTGGAGTGCACCCCCATTTAATGACTTTTCCTACTCATGAATAAATATATATTATTACAAATGCATGTTGCAGTAAACATCCCTGAGACTTTTTTTGTGTTTATGTGTGAGAGATTCTCCAGTTATTATATAGAAGTAGAATTGCTTGATTGTAGGATATGCTCTATTCAGCCTTACAGGTATGGCTAAGTGGCTCTTCAAAGAGAGTGTACCAATTTATATTTCCATTTTCCTGCTTCTCTGTATTCTTACTGATAAGTGATATTACCAGTTAAATTTATTTTGCTAATCTATTGAGTGTAGTTTTAATTTGCATTTCTTTGCTCATTTGTAACATTCATCCATGTAGTCATTTATTCACCAGGTAATCAGGCATTGTTGTAGGTGTTTGGTACACATCAGAGGTTAGAATCCTTATCCTCATGGATCAAATAGGAGAAAGACAGTGAGCAGTAATAAACTGGAAAGGGGTGTGTGCTCTAGAGGGAAAATCTATTTTCTCTGTGTAAGTTTTTTTTAAGTTAAATATGAAACTTTTTGTTTCAAAGAAAGGAAGGAAAGCAGAGAAGGAAGGAAGGAGAGCAAGAAGCATCTTTATTTATTTAGTTGTTCATTTTTTATTTCCCACCCTGACCCTGGGATTTGAACCCAGGTCCTTGGACTTTACATGGCTTGCACATCAAGCCCCCTGAGCCACATGGCATGCCCTCTCTGTGTAAGTTTTATACTTCTTTTCTTAGATTTATTCCTAATTGTTATGAATAGTATATTTAAAAATGATATTTTCTAATAGATCATTGCTGTTAGAAGGTAATGCTTTGTACCTCATTTTTAAAGTTTTGATCTTATGCAGTAACTCTTTTTAGTCTTACTAGTTTAGAGAGTCCTTTAAATTTTCCTGTGTAACTAGTTCTCTCATCTTTGAAAGGTTGTTTGGAGGTTTGTGGAGTGGGGAGTTCTGCTGCTTGTATCCCCTTGACCAAAAAATGGCCTGTCTGTATCTGTCTGTATCAAGGAAGGCTGTCAGGGGGCATGTATGGACTGATGAGGGAGGAAGAGGACACATGCCAGGCCAGCCAGATCAGCTGGATCAACTCTGGAGATCACTGGGGTGATAGATGTTGTAGCTAGATCACCCTCATGTCCTCTCATCTTTGAATGATACATTCCTCTTTCCGGTCCTTATGCTTTATGTTTTAAGGGTTTGCATTTTTTTTATAATTTGTATTTATTAACAGATTTTACTTTTCAGAGCAGTTGTGGACTTACAGAAATATTGATCCAGACAGTGCAAGAAGTTTCTACATCATTTCTTCCCTCCCTACCCCCTCCAATAGTTTCCCCTATTATTAACATCTTAAATGTATTATTCATTAATAATGTTAAATTGGGGTTGAACATAATGAAATGATATTGAACATTGTTAACTATATGATACATTGTTATAATTGATGAACCAATATTAACAAGTTACTAACATAGAAGTTAATATTTTATTTTTTATTATTTTAACAACTAAAAATAAAAATTCATATTTATATTCAGATTTCCTTGTTTTTTCTTAATGCCTTTTTCTGTTCTAGGATCCCATCCAGGATGCTGTGTTACTGTTAATAGTTATGTCTCTTCAAACACCTCTGGCTGTGACATTTTCTCAGACTTTTCTTGTTTTTGATGATTTATCTTTTTAAAAAATTCATAGTGTAAAACATCCATTGTAATTTTTAGTAGAATTAAAGTGTGGAACCTCATCTTTTTCCTGATTACAAGGGTTTTAAGTCTTAAAGTATGATGTTTACTGTGAATTTTGATACCCTTTACCATTTAATAAAATTTTATTTTTTTACTTTCAAGAATTTTTGTCATAAAAACCAAGGGATTTTATCAAGGCATGTTTTACATGCACATAGTTTTCTTCCTTTTATCTGTTTATTGTGGTAAAGCAGAACTATCCTATTTTAAAGCCTACTGGGTCATGGTATTTGTATATTTATACATGCATACGTACACATATATATAGTCACGTAAAAGTATTACAATACTTATGGATAAATAATCTGAAATATGATAGATTTCACTTGGTAATATATTTAAGATTTTTGCATTTGTATTCATAAGTGAGGTTGACCTGTAATTTTCCTTTTTTGTACTGTTTCTGTTTTTTACTGTTCATAGGTGTTATATTTTTCTTTAGCTCTTTTAATATTGTTAATTAGACTGTGCTTAGATTTCAGCTTTGGGTCTAAAGAGATCGTTAAATATGGTTTCTGAAAATACCTGCACTCATCTCTAAAATTTGAATTCTTCTAGTTTAATATTTAAAGTTTTAGAGTTTCCTCACTGTTTTGCTTACGTATTACCCACAAAAAACATTATCTAAAACAGTTATTATATATAACCTAGTCCCTTTCTTACTTTGGAGTGGCTTGTTTAACAGTCAAGAAGTTTTGGGCATTTTTATATTGACAGTTTTACTAATATTACATTGTTTATGTTGTGCTGGATTTTTAATCATCCTCTGTAGTAGTAGCCGTATTTACTTCTGATTTTTATTTTATAGTTTATTGTTTGTAAAGTATAGTAAAAGCAAAATACACAGAAGGTTTTTATTTTTGAACCAACCACTTGAAGTACCCTTTGCCAGTAACACTCCTGTGTAGGCCGCCATCAACTGTTGTCTGGATTATTCCAATTGTTAGTTTATTTTTTCTCTTGTTCCCTACAATTCATCTCACACAGAGGCCAGAGTGAATTTTTAAAGTGTAATCAAGTCATATCCCTCTTGTGCTTAAAATTCTAAATGGGTTCAAATACACTAGGCTAAAAGACAAACTCCTTAGCCATGAATTATAGTCTCCATTCCCCCAGTGCCTAGAACAGCACCTTGCACATAGTAGGGATTCAAGAATAGCTGTTGAATGAAGATTCATTCATTGACAGTTTCAGAAAAACTCTGATGTGCCGAGGATCTAACAGCTTATTAATAAGTGGCAGAGTCAGGAGGATAACTCCAGATAATGTATTTGTAAGTTGATGGACCAATTATGTCTCTCTAGTCCTCCCAAGGGTTTGGCTTTGAGCCAAACAGTTCTGTCATTCAGACTTTGTGCAGCTCTTCAAATTTATTTATACCTTTATGGTTTTGTTTGTTTGAGTCTTTTTGCCTTTCCAAATCCTGCCTATTCTCAAGACTTGTAGTGAATTCTGCTCCCTTTTGTAGAATTTTTTTTTCTTTTTCTTTTTTTTTTTTTGGGTGATTTCAGTGTTTTTGGTGGTGATGGGGAGGCTACAGTGTAAGTGGGAAAGGGATTCTAGTAAATATCAGATGTTAAATTACATGCTTAAACAAGTAATTTCATGTATTTCCCATATGACCTGGTGAGGGAAGGGGTCCTATTATTTTTTTTAAAGATGAGAAAACTCAGTCTCAGGTTTTCAGTTTTACCACCCAAATGGGGAGATAGCTAAATTTACCATACAGGACTGAGTCTTGTAAAGTTCCACTAAGACTTGTAAGGCTAAGCTTTATGCAGCTTGTGGCAGAGCTGGAAGGGGGCCAGGAGACTGGGGTCAGAATAGCTTCTCTGCGATTCTGTTTCAGCCTGTTGCATTGGGCCACATCTGCTGGTCTGACCCCGGATGTCAGGTTCACAGAGGAAAATCAGCAGCAGGATGATGTGTTTCTGTTTAATAAAAAAAATGGATTTCAGTCAAGTGCTAAATATTTTTACCTGTTTTTTTTTTTTTTTTAGTTTCTCTTTTCACTTGGGCCTCTTATTATGTTTGTTTGTTTGTTTGTTTGTTTTTTTCCCCTCTCCTTCCTGCTTCTAGTATTCTATTCAAGAAGAAAGCCAGAGGAAGCCATTGCCCACTGCTGCCGCCCAGTGTTGTAAGTAAGAAATTTGTCCCTGAATCTTTTCTTAACCACAGCTTTCTGTCTTGTTTGCAAACTGTGACTTTTTTTGAGTTGGGGAAGGTGGATGTGTGTTACATACTGTGTGAAAGCAGAAGATATCCCAGAAACACACTTAATCAGGTCCAGAATGACTATTCTGTAGCTTTAGTTAAAAGGCCTTTTGGTTTTGTATGAGTGTAGGCCAGGCAATGATGCCCATCTTTTATTGCCATTTGCCAGTTTTTAATCCCTGAAGGAATGATTTTCTCCCCTCTAGCTCCAGTTATATGTTATTATTCTTTAACTCCCAGTTTAAATGTGACTACCTCTGGGAAATCTCTATTTCTTCCTTCCCAAGACTCACTTAGGTGTCTCTCCTTTGTGCTTTCACAGAACCTTGTGCACACGTCCTATATAACATAACCTGTCATGTGTTATAGCATATGTATGTTTCTTTGGCAATAACAGTTTCTAAAATCATAGACATTCTTCCATTTTTAGTATCTGGTTCAATATCTCAATAAAGTTTGATAAATAATTAACTGAGTTAGAGAACGTGTCATTTCTTTTGAGACTAGTTTACTCAGACCACACAGATTTCTCCTTGAAGTGAGCCATGCATTGTTAGACTACCACTTTGCCAGTTTCTCAAACAGCTTGAGGAGACACTAATAGGCTGACTTGCAGTCTGTTCTCTTTTACTTTTTCAACCCATGTGTCTTTTGTATGCATTGTACTTCTTTTGTGTTGCTGTAGTTTTTTTTGAATCAAACACCAAACTCCTGTCAACCTCAGGTTGAAAGTCATGGTGATGGTAGTGGTAGTTATTGGAGTAATGCCCATAATAATAAGAACCCTAGAAGCGTATATCTTTTGAGGTCTTAGAGTGTGACAGATGATGCTCTTAGAGATAAAATATATTAACTTATTAAATTGTTGCAACAACCCTAAGACATAGATATTTACTGTTTCCACTTCTCGGATGAGGAAACTGAGGCATAAAGAAATTGAATAATTTGTCACAAATGACAGAGGTAGTTGGTCTGAAGTAAATATTCAGATACAGACAACCTGACTTCATAGCCCATTCCTTGAATGTTTATGTTGTACTACTTCCTCTGTATTGTTTCTGAGAAGGAATGTTTACCTCCATTCTTGGTTTGTGGGTCCACTAGTTTGCCTTCCATTCTATAGGCTAATTTTCTGGTAAAGGTAAGATCACAGGTCAACATTTGTTCTTTATTTCAAGAAAACTTATTTTTTTCATGTGATATATTACTGCCTTTTGTTGTTGTTACCATCTAGGGCTTAGAAATTTATCAAGCATGTAGGATTATAGGAGACCCGAAGCATCTGGATTGAAAATCAGGTTGTGAATTAAAGTCTGCAGGTCCTTTCAAAAACTCATTATAATAAGCTGATTTTGACTTTTTAACTCTTTCAAAGGACCTTTGACTTTTTGTTCCAGGACTACTAGTGTGAAATGAAATAGAATGAATTCGATTTCACTTCATACTCCTTCCAGAACCCATTTGATAAAGTGATTTAAGAGCAAATGCCAAGAGGACAGAAGGAAATAAAAGTCCATAAATAATCAGCCAGTTTATAATTTCTCATATTTTTTTTATATATCAAGTTTATTCTCATACATTTTTGTATGTTTACTGGCTAATTTATTTTTCTATGGATAGCTTGCTCCTATCTTTTTGACTACTTCCACATGTATTACCATGAAAAATTTTAAACTTACAGAAGAGTTGAGACAATAGTTCAGTGAGGTCCAGTTTACCCTTTACTAGATTCAATGATTAACAGTTTTCCACATTTGCAACCCATCCTCCAACCTATCTTCCAACTTCTTTCTCACATCTCTGTTTCTAGTTGTATAAATAAAAATATACATGCATTTTCTGAATCATTAAATGTAATTCAGGCATCATGACAGATCATTGTGTATTTCTTAAGGACAAGGGCAGTCTACATAACCAAAATGCTGTTATCACAATCAAGGAATTTAATGTATTGATACAATTTATACAATGTAATAAACAGTTCACATTAGAAATTCTCCAATTGCCCCCAATTATTTTTATAGATATTTTTCTCCCCTACTGTATGATCTTAAGAAGAATTGCACATTTTATTTGGTTATTTTGGTTGTCTTTAAGCTCCTTTCACTCCTACCCTCTAGGCACCCCTCCTACCCTCTGCCAAAAAAAAAAATCATTGCCTTTTAGGTCATTTATGACACCAGTATTTTTTATACAGTTAGAAAAAATATTTTATTCTAATTATAATGTTCAGTGCAGTCAGAGTATATATCAGTACAGGTTTAGCAATATGTACCAAGAAACTTTAAAACATTCATAACTGGCGTGCCCTGGTGACTTAGTCATTAAGTACTTTGGGCGTAGTCTAGAGACATCCCAAGGACCCAGGATTATAATGCACAACCAGCGGAGAACAACCAAGATAAACAACTAAATAAAATAAATAGAATATTTCTTCCTGCTCTCCCTGCCTGTCTGCTTACTTGCCTTTATTCCTGCCTACATCTTTCCCTTAAAAAAAAAAAAATCATAGCCTTTGATTTAGCTGAATTAATTAAATTTTAATTCATTGAGTTTCTGGAAATTTATCCCAAGTAATAAAGAAATAAATAAAGATTTGGCACACCCTGGTAGAGTAGGAGTTGGACTCAGGCCACATACACCCCAAGATCCCAGATTCACATCATGAGACTGGTGGGAAGAGCCAAGATGAACAACTAAATAAAATAAATAAAAATACTTTTTCTCCTCTCTCTTTCTGACTACCTGCCTCTGCTCACCTTCATTCCTGCCTATACCTTTCCTTTAAAAATAAGTAAAAATAACTTAAAAGAAATAGATAAAGATTTGTGTACAAGGATGCTTATTGTAAAATTATTTTCATAGGAAAATTTGAAAATAATAGTTAAATTGCAGTGAGTGATGATAGTCATAACATTGAATGTTATTAATTTATATTAAAATTGTGCTTAATGAGGTAAATTTTCATGAAACTTAAAGTAGTATACAAAACTCTCGTGATTTATGGGTATGAATGTATAAACATTTTAAAATGTAATTGCTATGGAATGAATTGTACCTCTTCCCCATTCATATGTTGAAATCCTAGCCACCAATATGTCTGTATTTGGAGATAGGGCCTTTGAGGAAATGATATATGAGAGCATAAGAACGAGTCCTTAATCTGATAGGCCTGATGTCCTTATAAGAAGAGGAAGAAAATAGAATTATCTGTATGAAGAAATAACAGGAAGGTAGCCTCATGCAAGCTGGAAGAGAATTTTCACTAGAAACAAATTGGCTGGTACCTTGATCTTGGACTTCCCTTTCTCCAAAGCTATTACACAGAATTTCTGTTCTTTTAGCCACTCAGTCTGTGGTATTTTGTTATGGCAACCTGAGCAAACTAATACAGTTCCAAGTGGCGGGTGATGATTTAACAAATACCTAGAAATGTAGAAGTGGCTTGGAAACTAGGTGATTGGTAGAGACTGGAATTTAGTTGTGAAGGGACTGGAGGCAGAACTATGGATGTTAAAGGCCATTCTGAAGGAGTGTCATATAGAAATGAGGAAAGGTAATCCTTGTTAGAAAGTGATAACAAGCTTAACTGAATTGTTCATGTGTTTTGTGAAAGGTAGAATTTGTAAATGATCAAATTGGATATTTAGCAGAGGATATTTTTTTCTTTTTTTTAAAGAAAAAGGTACAGGTAGGAATGAAATCAAGTAGGCAGGCAAGCAGGAAGAGAGAGGAGGAAGAAGCACTTTAATTTTATTTCCATATTTAGTTGTTCACACTCTTTTTTTTCCTCCCAGACCAGGGACTTGAACTCAGGGATGCATGGCTTGCATCCTTTGGAGTTGATTGACCTAACTACTGCTCCACCAGGGCATGTGGACAGAGGAGATTTCTAAGCAAAGTACTGATTATTCCTTTCTGGTTATGATAAAATGCAAGAGGCGAGAGATGAATTGAAAAAGGAATGGTGAAATTAAAAGGAACCAGAAGTTGGAGATTTGATAAAATTTTAGCCTATCAATATTGAAAAAATAAGAAAACTTGTTCAGAAGGGAACACTAAGGAGATCAAGAGTGCAGCTCATGAATTTAATCAGCCATCCCAGCAGAAGCCAAGAATAGAAATGGGATTATACCAGCTGAGATAACTGCCAGAGGACAGAAAAAGAGGGATGGAATGAAAAAAAGGGTGTTGGATTTCTTGGATTCTCTAGGGTCAAACCATAGAGTTATCTGGCTATACGTGTATGCTATTCTTGAGGAAAGGAAAGCATGACCTGACTGGTAATTCAGAGAATATCAGTGCTGCCACATCCAGCACAGGTTTAAGAGGCAAGACTGTTTCCTTCTGTTTCAGGCCATGGTAGAGAGATGTGGGGGCCGGGCCACCTGCACGCTGTGGGAATGACACTGCCACCTTAGTGGGCCTGGAAGAGGCAGGAAGTACCAAACCAAGATAATTATTCTCTGTCCTTAACATCTACTGGCATTTGCTTTGCGAGGTTTTAGCCTTGCTTAGGACCTGTCACCTCTTTCTTGTTTTCTGTTTCTCTTTTGCAGAATGGAAATATCTCTCTTTTGCTTGTACCACCATTCTATTTTGAAGCATATAACTTGCCTGGTTTCACAGGTTCACAGTTGGGGAGGAATTTTGCCTCAGGATGACTGTATTTGCAGACTATGCCTGATTCAGTTGATATTTAAATTAAACTTTGAACTTTAGACCTTAGAATTAATGCTGCAATGAGCTAATGCTTTGAGGGTTGATGGAATGAAATGGCTATATTTTTATGAGATGAGAACATGAATTTGTGGGGGCGGAATGGAGGCAGAATAGTGTGGACTGAATTGTGTCCCCCTAAAATTCATATGTTAATAGCTGAAAGTGACTGTATTTGGAGATAGAGCCTGTGAGGAGATAACAAAGGTATGAAGTCATAAGAGTAGACCCTAGTCTGGTAGGGCTTGAGCCTTTTAAGAAGAGAAAGAAACACAAGAACTCTTTCTGTGAGGACACAATGAGAAGACTACTATCTGCAAACTAGGAAGAAAGCTCTCATCAGAAATGGAACCCTGACAAAACCTTGGTCTTTGATTTTTCAGGCAGCAGAAAATGAGAAAATAAGTTTCTCTTCTTTAACCTGCACTGTCGATGGTATTTTATTATGGGAGCTAAGCCAATTAATACACTTATGTAAATGTATCTATAAAATTAGTGGGCAAATATATGGCAGAAAAATACCAAAAGGTTAACCAAATTTGTCTCTGGAATGTGGATTGTGGCTTTTTAACTTCCTTTCATATTTCTTACATTTTCTAAATACTTAACAATGTACTTTTTTTTTTTTAAGGAAAGGTGTAGGCAGGAATGAAAGCTAGCTGGCAGGCAAGCAGGCAGGAAGAGAGAAGAGGAAGAAGCATGCATCTCACCCCCCCGCCCCCCACCCTGCCCATGGCCCCCCATGCAAACTTTGGTCCTTGGGGTGTATGTAGATTCTGCCTGGCTGGAGGAGGCAGACCTAAGTGCTCCTCCACCATGGCACACCAACAGTGTATTACTTTTAATTGAAAAGAGTTACTGAAAAGTGTAATGATTGAGTCTTTGTTCTTGACATGGGTTTGTGGGTGTCTCTCTGAGTGACTTTGGAATTCTTTCCTTGTCTACTTCGGTTTCTTCATGTATAAGATGGGAGAGTTGTTCTAAATGATCTCTAGGACTTCTCTAGCTGTAATATCATATGACTCTAACTTCTTAATCCTGACATCCCTTGGCATAGACTGCCCCTCTACGACCCTCTCTGCTAGTCAGTCCTCTGCAGCCACTTTTGAGATCACAGTATTTTCCGAAATTCTTGGACTGCTGCTCTGAAGAAACCTTTACTCGTAGCTTCTTCTCTGGCCCCAGCTCTTAAAAGGGGTTGGATTCTAAGGGCTTGGGTTTGAGATCCAGGGTTGGGTGAAAAATCAGAATGAACCACTAAATAAGTAAAGATGTTTCTTCTTCCTCTTCCTTGTTTTCTTAAACACTTCTTCTCCTCTCCCTTCCTCTCTTAAAAAAATTTTTAAAAACCCACAAAAAACCATGATGGTATTCTTGACAGATCTTGGAGTGAACTGTATTCTTCCCAATGTTTTCTTTGGTTCAAGTCTTTCTGATGGTTAATTTAATATCCAATATTAACATCGCATTTCAGTTTTAACTTAGAATGTTTTTGTTTCCTTTGGTAACTTTGATGTATGTAGATACATTGTAGGGGTAATATTATTGCCAATTCAAGCAGCTAGACTGTCTTGTGTCCATTATTTCAAGGAAGTATATAAAAGACAAACAGCAGAGGAGGCTGACCCAAATGCTGCTCCACCATGGTGCGCCAACAGTGTACTTGTTAAGTTCCCAAAAGTCTAGGACTTTTGAGTAAGATACAAAATATTTTGGATGAATGTTATGGGAAGAAGCAGAATTTCACTCCTCTCCCTTCCTATTCTTGACTAAGAAATGCCTCCCTTTATTTGAATGAGAGGAAAGGAAAATTAGGAGAGAAAGACAGTGACCAGAATAGACACATTGGGACCTTGTATCTACTTTCTGAGTTAAAGCGAGAGTAAACAGCAGGACCCAGAGAGGTAATGACTGGATGTGTTCTAGTTAGGTGGGCTGTCACTAAGATTATTCTGCTCCAAAAAGCTGCAGGAGGCCTGGGTTCTCTAGTATAACTAGTAAAACTAATAGAGTGAGACTGGCCCTAATGGAGCCACTTGGGCAGAATTAAGAGCAGTCTCAAAAGTGTTGTCTCTACACCAGTAACCAAGGGCTAGAGGAGATCTGGGATGTTTTGGTGAAATCCAATGTACGCAAAGAGGTATATATGACATCAGCAGTCACTTCATTGCAGTGTCTTACTCTTACTCTGAGTCAGTATTGGAGCAGTCTTTTTAAGTAAGACTTACGTGAGACTTCAATGGTGTGTGTCTTTTCTAAGAATAGAAACATCAGTCTTCCTAATTTAGGTTTGATTTTCTCTTCATTAATTGTTGCTGCTATCTGGTTGATACTACCTGATTCTTCCTGCCTCTATGGGGCAGGTGGTTACTTGCTCCCTTATGGGGCTGGGGCTCATGTGTCAAGTCTTCAGAAGTTACTTCAAAGGATTCCTCAGGCTCAAACACATTCCAAAGAATTCATTTGACCCTCAAGGTATTCACTTATTCTTGCTCTGAGAAACAAAGTTATGCAGTCAATTCCATTCTACATTCTGTCCCAGCCCTGCCTTGTCTATTTAGTCCTTGCTTTGTCTACTTAGGCAAGTCCAGCATTCAGATCAGCAATTCTCTCACCCAAGTATGTACATACAACCTTTCTGGTTCCCTTTCTTGCAAACATCCCAAATCTTTATGATTCTTGGAGCTTCTTCTCATTTGTATTCTAGGAGGCAAAATATTCATCTTTCCTCTCCCCAGGAGGTAGGAAAGGAAATAACTTCCAACAACTACTCTTCCAAAATGTTGTTGAGTTCCATCCACATTGACATGGAAATTCTATCATACATCTGATAGGGATCCAGTTAAAATGTTTTAGAAAGTTTTCTAAAAATCTGGATTTTTCTGATTGTTTGCTCGTAACTAGATTCTGGTTACTACATAACTGATATGGGGGAGTCAATTTGTCCCTTTATTTGTGATGCTGATGTAAATTATTTGTTCAGGTGATGTTATCCAGATCTTTCTACTAATGAGATTTTTTTCCCCTCTTTGTAATTAATAAGTAATTTGTGTTCATGGGGATAATACTTTGAGACTCTGTATATCCTATTTTTTGTAACCACTCACTCATTGTTTTTAGAATCTTTTATGATCATATGTTTTATTACATTGGTGCTTACAAAATGATGTTTGTCGTTCCTTTTACATACAGTCAGTTTTCTGTCCTTTTTAGACCTTCTATCCTTTTTTTAAAAATGACTGGCACTATGGGCTCATGAATTCTTTTTAAAAAAATGAATTGTGTTCTAGTTCTGTCATTCTCTTTTATATTTTTATATTTAAAACATTTCTAAATTTAGCCTATAGCTAAATTGCATTTCTTCAAGCCAGATTTTATGATTTTTCAAATAACCCTAGCATTCTTTTACCACTTCCTTTCATGGTCCACATTGTACCAGGCTCATCTTGTCTTTTCCCTGCCTCAATCCAAGAATAAGTCATTCTCCAATGAGCCATGGTCCCTTTTAGTAGGGAATGGCACTTAGAAATCAAGATCTTGGAACCAGTTATGCTCATTGCTACTCTAGTGCTATTGCTCCTTGGCTCTTTGAATGGTGAGGACTGTGAACTCATATTCATACTGCTATCATCTGTTAACACTCTCAACACTGGTTTATTTTCTGATCTTTTTCCTGTTGAATTATCTTTTCTTGAAATCATTCTTAATTACCAGCACAACATTCCATTATTTTCTTTTCAGAATTTTTCTCTTGCAGATTTGATTTTATGTTTCACTATAAAGAGAATGAAAGTATTTTATTTTAAGACATATTCCTCAGAAGTGTCCTCAACTGAGAGTTGGTGGGAGACACCGAGACATGCATGCTTTTTGCATGCTTAAATGTCAGCACATCATGTTTATTTTCACACCTCTGCATGCCAGCATTTTCATATTTAAGTAATTTTTGCTCCTCAGTTATAGAGATAGTCTGAGGCTGTGCAATTTGGTATGCATGTTAAATACAAATCTCACTTGCAACAAACTGTGTAATGTGAACTTTTACCTTAGCCACAGGACTGAACATAACCAGAAGTGGATATAAAGAGATAAATTGGTCTGTTTTTTATTCCTAAACATATATAAACTTTCTAAAGCATTCAGAATTTATTCTTTAGTAAGGATGTGTTATCTGTCTTGTCAAAGAGTGCAGCAGCACTCCATGTTGCCATATTAAACAGTCTTATGACTAGTAAGTTCTGTAACTTTCTGCTATTTTTAATTTTTATACATGTCTGCTTTTCCTAGTCACCATATTATCAATAATGGTATCACTGCTGCAACTGAGAAATGAATCAAAAGTGTTTCAGCATCTGGCAAGGATTTGATGAGATGAATACTCACACATAGCTCTAGTGTGTATGATTTAGTATGACATTCTAACAGTAAATTCACTTCTAGGATGTATTCAAGGAAAATAGCTAGAGATGCAAAGGAGGATTTATGTGTATGGGCTTTAATTATAATGGTGAATACCTGCAAAATAATGGAATAATAGGTAACTAGCATTTCCATATGATGAATAATATGCTATTGAATAATTTAGGATATAGGAAATACATGAATAATTTTTCAAAGCAGAATATTAAACTGATTAATATCCCAATTATAAAAAAAATAAATTATATGCACATAGACCTAGGGAATAAAAAAAAACACGGAAGTAATCTTAATAGTGGCTCTCAATGGTAGGATGACACCAGTGGTAAGTTTTGCTTTACTTTTCTCCTTTATAATTTTTTGAACTTTCCAAGTTTTCTCCAAATGCATTTCTTTTATGATGTTATGATAAAACTAAATGTTTTTTTAAAAATGATCACAGAACTGACAATGTAGAGGCAGGTCATTGTAGATTTACTTTTTAGTTTGTATTTCAGACTTAATTGATCAATAGTTGGTTGCTGAGGTTTACACAATTTATTTCAGCAATACTAGTGATTTCTTGATTGAGAGTTCTAAGTACATCTTAAAGTTTCAATGTGCTTTTTATTGCTGATATTTGTAAGGTCTCTCCTAATCAGTCATTATCTGAAATAAAAAAGATCTGGGTCTGTACCCTTGTGGCTCAGGCATTCAGTAGGCAACTCTGGTTTATTCCGTGTAAAGCCCAAGGACCTGAGTTTGCAACCCGGTGCCAGAAGAAGCAACCAAAATGGACAATTAAATTTTAAAAATAAAAAAAAAATTACCCGTTTTTCCTCTCTCCTCCTGCCTGTCTGGTTGCCTTTATCCATATCTGCTTCCTCCTTTTTTTATACAAAGATTTTGGAATCTGTGCTATTTCTATTTGTAATGTGACTTCAGTGATAGCTTGAATTTGATTTGAGATGCAGCCTGCCAGTGGTGTTTCAAGAAGTTTTGCTAATTGTCTACGAAAGGTTTGTTGCACAAGTTTTGTTACAATATGGCCTATAAATAGTGACATGTCAGATCATAAACTAAAATTTCCTGAGTATGAATCAGTCTTTTAAATTAGTAAAACAGGGCATAACTCAACATATTGTTTAAGATTTTTCTTAAGGAATGAATCATTTCAGAACATTTGGCTGTGAGTCACATCCATGAATAACAGATACCAAATATCCAGAAGCACTGTCAGTAAGACTACTTGACTCCTAAGTTGTGACACTTGATCTGACCATCACTAACTTCAAAAATATTATTTTTTACTTTTTCTTTTTAAAGGAAAGGTGCAAGCAGAAATAAAGGTGAGTAGGTTAGCAGGCAGGAAGAAGAGGAGGAGGAGGAAGCATTTTATTTTTTTTTTTAGTGTTTTCTTAGTTGTCCATGTTGGTTGTTCTCCCTGGCCCCTGGAGGCAAACCAGGTTCTTGGAATGTTTGTGGACTTTGCTCAGCCAGAGGCAGAGGACCTAACCACTACTCTGCCAGAGAATACCTCAAAGAATTTTTTTTTACCAACATACCCAGACAAGGCATATTTATATAAAATGACTTACACCTTTGTTCCTTTTTAACTTTTACTGTTACGTTTTCTGGTGATGCATCATGCGAATCTTGTTGATACTTAGCAAGAGGTATTTTAGTGCTTCCTACTACTGTTAAGCCATTAGGCCTGACTTGCATATCCCTAGTAGGAATTGCGTTCAAATATTACTCTTATACTCTCATATTGTTCTTAGTCTCCATCTCAAACTGTCCAGTATCATGCTATGACTAATTTCTGATATTCTGTCTGTTTGGGAAGGCAGAGAAATGGGCCATTCTATATGGATGATCATATATTCCCCACCTAGAAAATGAGATTCCTGCCCTGCTCTGTAGAAAAAGGCAAGAATCTAATAATTGTATAGTTTCATCCTACTCAGATGGTATAATTTAATTGATGGTATAATTTCCTCACCGAAATCAACCAAATACAGAAAATGGTGAGCAAGTACTGCCAGTGCTCTTCATAGTTTCATTTCTTCACCTACCACAAATAATGCTATCTTAAGTTCATAGGGTATTCCGATTGCTTCCTGAGAGTAGCCAGGACTTGTTTTGCTAGCCAGGTGTTGCTGGACTCTAATATAACAAGAAATTTTGTTTGTTGCTAGTTCAGAATGCTTTTCTTCTGGTCTAGACCCACCCGATGCCATAAAGAGTGGACTCAGTTGACAAGCACTCACTGTGTAAAGGCAAGATCATGTAGGGAGACTATGGGGCTCTCATCTGGCACTTCCCTACCATCAGACCTAACTACTGTGCACAGTTCCAGATAAAAAGAAGTCTTGCATGGAACTAGACCTGCTCTCCAGCGATTTGTTTTCTGTATTACTTATTTTCCAGTAGCCACCATGATGATAGCCCCTACCTATCAGGAGATACATCTTTAAGACAACCTTGTGGCCTCACAGTGTCAGCTAGTGTTAGTATCCTTTTAAGAGCATACAGTAGATGAATCCATGTTTCTAACACCATTTTGAAAAGATCCAGAATTCCTTACCATAACTTTTGAAGGTACAGAACTCAGCCTATCCTCTATATTCTTTTGTAATGACATTGTTTTCCCCTGGGAGACACCTTCAAGATACTAGCATGGTCTGCTAGAACTTCTGATAGCCTTCCTCTTCTTCTTTTTTGAAGGAAAGGTGTAGACAAGAATGAAGGAGAATAGGAAGGCAGACAAGAAGAGAGGAGAAGGAAGCACTTTATTTACTTACTTTTTATTTAGTTGTTCGCATTGTTTCCCCTGGAACTGGGTCTTGAACCCTGGACCTTGGGATGTATGTGAGACTGCTTCCAGGTGTACTAGACCTCTAAGCCACCAGGGCACACCCTGATAGTCTTATTAAATAATGCCCTGCACTTAAATTGGGAGACAAATGCCCAAAATAATTCTCTAAGACCTGAGAAATTATTGAATTCACTCCTATACCCCAGGCTCCTTTGGAACTCTTCCCACTTGTATTTAATTACAAATGTAATTACTCCTTAAAGTATAATACTTTCATTAGTATCTTAAATTCAGGATCTTATAAGTGAGCTATTTGGTCCCCAAACCAGCTGGCCTTTAGCTCTATCCATTACAGTGCTATCTCAAAAAAGAAAATGACTTTCCAATAACTTTTTTTGGGTCAGTATGTGGCTTTCAATATCTGTTATGGATTTTGAGGGTTCTGATCAATTCTCTCTAGGTTAAAATTCTGTTTCCTCATTTTAGTCACTTGTTACTAAAAGTCGCAGGATATATTGGTTTCCTTGTTAGTTATGAATTCTTGGTGACTACTTTACATGATATTATGAAAAGTAAACAAGGGCTTTCTTTTTTAGGGGGGGGAGCAGTTCTGGGGGGTTGTTCCAACCAGTTTTCTTTTTCTACATTGCTTATTTCTAGGAGGCAGCATTTAACTGGAGTTAAAACCTGGCTTTGTTCAATTCTACAGTTCATATCTTTCTATTGTACTACCCCCTTATGGCAAAAATCTCATAGTATATTATTTGCTGTTCAGAAACATGTGTTTTCTTATTCAACTACTACCATCTGTTTTAAAATTAATTTATTAAATAGTGCAAACATTTTCAATATTAAAGGGAATACAGTAAAAGTTCTCCTTGCCATTCTGTACCCTTCCACAGAGGCATTGTTAGCTGATTTTTCAGGAATCATTTGAGAGGTTTTACACTTGCCATCAGAGATAGCGTCTAAATTGGTCTCAGAGTACCATATACTGTAGTAAAATGTTCATAACTAGCTTATATTTGAAATTTGAAAACTCCTTTAGCAGTGTCCTTTTTGAATTCTTGCTATGTTTTAAGAATTTATTGAAGCCACCGGAATAGATTGTTTTTTCGGGTAACTTTCTATGGCAAAGATCTGTTTCCCTGAAATCCTGGCCTCAAATACAATAGGAATGTTTCCTCTGTCCTCATTTACCCTCATAGAATGACTTTTGCATATTTGTTATTGGTTAAGAACTTCCGGCAGTTTACCTCCACAGAATATGTTCTGTTTCCTTACTAATTTTGAATTCTTTATTTTGTGTGATATTGTGGAGAATTGTGGAGAATTTCACCCCCAGCATACTGAAAGTCAGTCTCCTTTTTACTATATAATTTTTAAAAAGAAACATATAGCATGTTCACTCTTCCAATATCTTAATTTATCTTTTAAAAGATAATTTATACTTTCCATCATGCTGCATTTGAATATGTGAATGGACATGTAATATCTGTAAGTTTTGAGGATAATAATGGAAACTAATACCCATCATCTTCTAGTATAGTTTAGTATTGTACTTGGACTTTGTTTTTAGATTTTTCCGTTACTCCCAGAGCGACGGATCCTCTCCTCCCCCCAAAGATTATTGAACTCAGAGGTAGGGATTTAGTTCTCTGTTTCTTTTGGAATCTGCACAGTTGTTAGTCTCAGTCTCTGATGTGTTTTACTTAGGGAGTGAAGCCTGGTTATTTGTCCTTGTGGGACCTCATTACACTTGAGTTTCAGGGAAAGAAATAAGGTTTTTCTGAGAAAACAAAAGAAAATAAATATTATTGAAATAGTGCAGTTTTCAGTGTTTGCTGGATGATACATTTTTGGGGGTTGGAAATTTACTTTCTTCATAGCTTGCAATTCCTGTGGTGGCTTCTTTATTTAAGACTGCTAGGTTTGCATTTGGGCAATAATTAAAGCTTTGGGCTTATTAAATGGTAATTTATAAGCATGAGTGTGCTCATATTTATCCTTAGTGGAAGTTTACCTTCTTCAGAGCTTGGAGATTACTTCTTATCACCTATCACCCTCTCTCCTTTAAGTCTGTTGTAGGTTCGAGTTTTGTACTAAACGTTTTAGGGGCTCTGGCTGAAGGCCTGTTTCTGTGAGTGCTAGAAGCAGAAGAGCAACTTATGTCACTGATTACTTGTTTATCTAGGACCATATACCCTTCAGGAACAAAGGATTACATGACTGGCTTAGCTCTATCCTGCAGATTTCCCACTTTATTAATTTCTTCTGTTTTCCTCTTCTCATTTCTAAAATCTCAGAAAGCATAGGTTCAGAGCTCATATTCCTCCTTTGTCACCTTTCTTCTACCATTTACCACTTCATCCGAGTCTTCTCTTCTGACTTTTGTATTAAAGCATCCTCATCATTCTGGTGTTCCCTAGGTGGCTGATTCTGGCTACTTCACACCTAGCACTTCCCCTGTGACCCTCCTTCCTTTATTGTTTTTTAAAGAACTATATGCATAAGGTTTATTATTGTACCCAAGGATATAATGTGTGCTAAAAAAGTATTTTTTCTCTCTATCCTTTAGCCAGGTGCTTTCTGCCAGATGAAATTACTGCTGCTTTTTGTAGCAGAATTCTCTAGAAATCATTTATACATTCACAAACATGTACAATCTGTAATCCCTTTCACAAATGGTAGTATGTTTTGTACAGTGTAATGATGCCTTGCTTTTTTAATCTTAACCATACTTATGATTATAGGGAACCAGTGTCCATTAATGGACATTTGAAAAAATTGATGTGTGATTCACATTCACATAAAACTAACCATATTAATATAATTCACTGACATTTCTTACAGTTACAATGCTGTGAAACCATCACCTATAAGACATTTACCTCTAAAGGAGATCCTATATTCATTAAATAGTCAATCCCTATCCTCCCCTTGCCCCTGACAACTGCTAATATACTTGTTTTGTTAAGAGGAAGGAAAACAGGCAAGCAGGAAGGAAGAGAGGGGAACGAGAAGGACGTTTTTTTTGTTTCTTGTTTTTATTTTCGTTTTTCACTCCAGCTCTGGGTCATGAATCCACATCTGGTCTACACACTAGTATCTTATCTGCCTGAGTTACCAGGGTGAATCTCCCCCTACTAATATACTTTCTGTCTCTATGGATTACCTATTCTGAATATTTCATATAATCGGAATCATACAATATACGACATTTTGTAAATGGCTTCAATTGGCATAATGTTTTTGAGGTTCTTCCAAGTTGTAGCTAATATCATTCCTTTATTCCTTTATATGGATGAATAATATTTTTGTGTGGATATACCACATTGTACATAGTTCTTCAGAGTTGATAAACATTTAAAGTTTTTTCAACTTTCAACTTTTGTGAGTATTGCTACTGTAAAAAATTGGGTACAAGCATTTGTTTGAATACTGCATGTTTTTGATTCCTTGGGATCTATACTGAAGATTGGAATTTCTGTTCCTCGACATTTAAGTTTCTTGCAATATTTGCTATTAGCATGTTGAAATTGATAATTTTGTACATATTTCATATATGTGTGAATATCTCTATAGGGTGAGCAACAAAAATGAAATAGCTGGATCAAATCATTGTGCATTTAAGGATGCATTTAACATTTTGGAAGATATTGAAAAATTGTTCAGGATAGAAGCTGTACTGTTTTTACTCTCATTATAAAAGTATGAGTGTTCTTTTTCCTTCCTGACCTTTAGGTATAGCCAACCTTCCTATAACTCTTATTACAAAGAACACAGTGAAAGCAACTACTGTTCCAGTGCCATGATTCACTCTGACTCTCCTTTCTGCTGGCAAGCTTAGCCTATCTTTTCCTCTACTACTGTCCTGGCCCTCTTATTTCCTGACTTATTATTTTGACTTTTGATAGTTAGACCCTCCTCTTTATTTGGTATCCTGTACAAACTTCCTTCTCCAATTTATAAACTTCTCTTTCTGCTTATATTTTAATTTTAGGCAATTCCTTTCAGTTCGTTTTTAGTAGAAATACCTTGGAAATAAAGAGGAAAGTGCTGGCATGGCAGAGGAAGAAGCAAATGGTAATTAATGGTGTATAGTTTGTTCAGGAAGTTTCCAAAAGGATGAGTTTTGAGGCAAACTTTTTAAAAAGCTAATTGTAATATATTGGTTGAAAAGAAAGATATCCATAGTAGGACAAATGAAAAGTGTGAAGGGAGAATTCAAAAGAGAGCCCACTGCACTCACCTAGTCTAGTTAAGGAACCTCAATGACTAGAACATCCTCCTTCCTGGTAGTGAGAGTCAAGGATCATCAGTCCACAGTTTCTGCTACCTCCTGTTTAGGACTAGAACTTCCAGAGACAGGAAAAGATACTAGTTGTAACACCTTAGAGTATGCAGGCAATCTTATTTTGGTAGAGCAGTGCAACAGTGGGTCTAAGACATTTGTCGGTAATATTAGGTGATGGGTTTTACACTGTTCTTGTGGTCTCAGTGGAAGCACTTGAATATTGATGTTGATTATAGGTGCTGGCAAACTGACAAAGAAAAGAGAAACTATAACAATTGATTTGACTGATAAAAATGTTAATTATAGTCTGCTGACTCATTTGTTTGTTTCTTGCCATCTTCTAAAAAGAATTTGAGTTGGCTAATTACAGTCATTATATCAAGTTATTATCATTTCTGTTCAATTACTATGCTGCACAATTATGCATGTTAAAAATATCAGACTAATGTACAAAAGTTTCATTTGATTACAACACTGTAAGTGCCTAACCTGCACATAGTATTTGTTGTATATGTATTAAAAAATCTGTTGTTCTTACAGATGCTTTATTATAGCTTCTTACTATGTATAGGTTTTAGGGTACAAAGTGGTAAGAAATGAATTTGATAGATAAAATATGATTGACAGCATTGTTGTAGACACCAAAAATTGCAAGAGTTATTCCTTACACAACAATTATTGAACCACCTCTTCCTCACACCAAGAACCATGTCTAGTCACTGGGGGTAAAGAGATGAAAGTCCTTGACCCTAGTGAACACAAATCCAGAGAGGCAGACACATGCAACTAGTACTATGTGATAAGTGAATGATAGAAGAATATAGAGAAACAAAATAATACAGATTTGAGATGGTTTGGAAAGACTTTCCAGAGAAAATAGCTAAATTAAAAATTTTTTTTCATCAGCCAAAGTCAGTAGGTGACATTATGATTCAATTTTTGTGTTGTGTATTTTTTTGTTTTTGACAAAGACATATTCAACATATCTACCCTAATATCATACCGAATAGTATCGCTGCCCTAAAATTCCCTTGTGCTCTACCTATCATCCCTCTTTCCCCTCAAACCAATGGCATTAATTATTTTAGCCTATTCAGGAGTCAACTGAAGGAAAAGAGTTTATGGCCCAAGAGTTTATGATCTAAGATGAAAAAGCATGGTTTAAAATGTTTGAAAATTCTGAGTGGTTTGAGGGTAAGAGGATAAGAAGAGATGTGTCAGGCCAATAAAATTGACCTTTGCTGGGTACCTTTTGCATGCCCTTTTCCAATCAGTTTCCTCTTCCCTAAAAGTAATAACTATCTCGATTTTTATGGCAATGACTTCCATGCTTTGCTTTATGTATTTTTCTCTCAAGTGTGCATTAATAAACATTAGAGTGTATTTTGGTATGTTTTCTTAGTTTGATGTATTTTTTTTTTGAAAGTCAGGAAGAAGTATTTTATTTCTTTTTATTTAGTTGTATATCCTGGTTTTTCTTCTTAGCCCAGCACATGAACCCAGGTCCTTAGATCTATGTGGATGGCCCTTAGGCCGGGGGCAGCTGACCAAACCACTACTCTACCAGGCCATGTCTCATTTTGATATATCATTCTTTTTTAATCTGTGGGTTTCTCCTCTCTCCCTTAAATTTTTCCTTGAAGTTTTTTTTTTATTGAAGCAATCAAACAATTTGAATATATAGCTTTATTTAACACAGAGTTTCCCATATTCTGAATTGGCTCAGTATCTTCCCATGGCATAATTTAACACACTCTTCTGTCCTGTATATTTCCTATAAATTAGTCATTGGGCCTAGAAAATTAATCAAATTCAAATTTGATTTATTTAATTGGTAGAGTATATCATAATTTAACTCTTGACCTTTGGTGGATATTTATAGTGTTCCCAAATTTTTGCTGCTATTCAAATTATTTCCTCAAAGTTACTATAGTGAGCAACTTTGTACAAATATATAATTTTTTAATCCTGTGCAAATGGATGTCCCCTTCCCTATTGTATATTTTATTTATCTTTCCTTCATAGCACTTATTAAATATGTGTTATTATTTGGTTAATATTAATTTTATTCCTTAGGTCATAAATTTCATTAGTAGGGAAAGTGCTAATCTGTGTATCCCCAGTACCTTTGCTGAATAAATACTAATTGGACACTTTTATATAAGTGGAATTACTGGGGTAAAGAATACAAACATTTAACATTTTGTTAGATACCATCAAATTATACTCTAGAAGGAGTGTGCCTATTTATATTTCTACTGCTGATACTAATTTTCACATATCCAGCCATACTGGCCCTCCTGCTCATCATCCTTCCCTCCCGTCCCTCTATCTCTTCCTTCTACAGGCAATTTTTGAACACTTACATTCCATGTGTTGTTCTAGGTGGTTGGAATGTATCAGAAAGCAAAACAGACAAATCTGGAATGGGAGAAGACAATAAACATAATGAATAAGGAAATTATATAGGATGCTAGAGAATGGACCAATAACAGAGTAAATGGTGAAAATCAGGAATACCAGAATTAAAAATTTTAATTTAATTATAATTTAAAATCAAGTGGTGAGTTTATAAATCACAGTTAGAAGGTGAATTTTAAGTAAAGACTTTATGGTAGTGAGGAAATAGCAATGTAACTCTCTGGAGGCAAAGCAGATGAGCAAAGGATTCAAAGGTGAGTTGAATCAAAGGGGTAAGAAGAGGTCTGCTGGGGTGCTGGTAATATTCTGTTTCTTGATCTGGCTGTTGGTTACCTGAGTTCATTCACAGTATTCATTCAGTAGTATACTTAATAGTTTGTGCACTTTTCTGTATCTTATCCTTCAGCAAAATTTTTTGTTGAAAATGAGGAGTAGATGTTGAACATTCAAAATGCCCAAATAGTATTTATACGGTTCATGGCTATTTTCCTTTAACTTTCTTTTTTTGAATAAATTTTGATCGAGGTAGCATTGGTTTAAAACATTGTGTTACAGTATTATAATTTGACATGTGTTTATGTTATGATGACCATCAAAATTCTAGTTTTCATCTACCACCATACAGTTGACCAACCCCGTTTACCCACTTTTTTCCCCATTCCCTTCTCTTTTCTGGTAACTATGAATCTGTTTTCTGTGTCTAAAAAGTTTTGTTTTGTTTTTGTTTGCTTTGTTTCTTTGTATTCCATGTATAAGTGAAATCATATATATATATCTTTTATTTTAATATAATATCCTCAAGGTCCAAATGGCAAGATTTTCTTTTTTTAAATAACTGAGTAGTGTCATTGTGTGCATGTATGTATATTTATAAGTATGTGTATGTATATCTGTATATTGCATCTTTATTCATTAATCTGTTGATGAATGGGTTTCATAGATTTGCTTTCGTATCTTGACTCTTGTAAATAATGCTGTAGTGAACATAGGGGTGCATATATCTTTTCAAATTAGCGTTCTATTTTTTTACTTTGGATTAATAGTCGGAAGTGGTATTGCTGCATTATATGGTATTTCTATTCTTAATTTTTTTTTTTAAGAAAAGCAGGCAGGAATTAAGGCAAGCAGAAACAGGGAAGCAGGAAGAGAGGAGGAAGAATTTTTATTTATTTTATTTAGTTGCTCATCTTGGTTCTCATCCCACTCACAGGTCTTGAACCCAAGTCCTTGGCAAATGTGGCCTGTGCTCTCTGCAGAAGGCAGCTGACTAATTCAGAATTCCACCAGTTTGAGCCACTATTCTTAATTTTTTTGAGGAATTTCCATATTTTCCATTGTGACTGCACCAATTTACATCCCCATCAACAATGTTATGAAGATTCCCTTTTCTCCACTCTTTGACTTATTAGTGTGATGAATGTATTATTGATCAAATTCTATTAGTAAATCATCTTTGCCTTCCTATAATATGCCCTATTTGATTATGGTAAATTATTCTTTTAATATAATGATAGGTTTGATTTGCTTGCGTTTTATTTTCGATTTTGTATCTATATTCAGATGTAAGGTTGGTGAATAGTTTCTTTTTGTTATTCCCCTATGTTAGGTTTGAAGTACTTTTCTTAATTATAGGTTCTTTACTACTATTTTCATGGAAAGAAAAGTTCTATGGTACTTATCTAATCTACTATCTTGAAAAAGGGAAGGGAATAATTTCTAATGTTTGACTTTATTGTCCTTTGTGAGCTACCTGGTAATTACTACAACTCAGTAAATTATAAATGAGTCTTATTTCCTGGACAGTTCACTGTTCCCTTGGAGTCTGGAGTTCAAATATCCTGTTGTTTCATTGTCATGGAAAATTGACTGCAGGGGATGTGGTAGTTGCCTCAGGGTATTTTGTTTGATAATTACAGGCTTTATATTTTACTTTGACTATTTCTGATTTCTTAAAAATTTCGCTAGAAGTAAGATGAAATAGGCAGATAAAGAAGCCTGTAAGTATGTCGTCTAGTCAACAGAGATAAGTGTAGAAATTTTGCCTTCTAGGACAGAGGATTTATTTTAAATTGGGCACTGAACCTGCTAGAATGTTTTCACTTACCTGTATGAGCACACTGAACTGGTATTTAAGCTCAGTAGGATAGTGTATCTGGATGCATCCTTTTTCCATCAGGATGGGAGCACTGTGCTTCTGTCTGAGAAACTGGCTTTTTTCATATAGGAAATTCCTTTTTTTTTTTTTTAAGGAAAGGTGTAAGCAGGAATGAAGGTGAGTAGGCAAGCAAGCAGGAAGAGAGAGGAGGGAGGAAGAAGAATTTTATATTATTATTTTTTATTTAGTTGTTCATCTTGGTTGCTCCCCTTGCCCCGGGAAGCAAGCTCAGGTTCTTGGGATGTATGTGGACTTTGCTCGGCAGTAGTCAGGGGACCTAAACTGCTACTCCACCAGGGTGTACCAATACACAGAAAATTCTTTAGCTGTTTTTCTCAAAATGTAATTTAAGAATCATTGCCATAGAGTTCCCAGTTGCTTGCTGAAAAGGTAGATTCTAACATAAGAAATGCAGATTCCTAAGCCACTTCAGACCTTTTTTAGACTCTCTGGGAATAGGGT
Organism: Solenodon paradoxus; assembly: GCA_004363575.1. NCBI lineage: Eukaryota > Metazoa > Chordata > Mammalia > Eulipotyphla > Solenodontidae > Solenodon > Solenodon paradoxus. The sequence continues at coordinate 102,583 of RJWH01003990.1, forward strand.
CTAGGAAGCTGAATTTTAAACAAGAGTCTCAAATAAGTCTTATAAAAAATACAAAGACACTGTGTTTTAAGATTAAGAAGAATCTGCTCTACAGTTTAGAATTTCTGTGCTGAACAATGGGAGTAACACAGCTAAAGTATACAACTTGGATATTACACTAAGGAACTCACAATTTAGACCATAGATGAAATGAATTAGACAAAGGCAAACAATAGAGTAGTCAAGTTCTAAGGCACGGACTTCTTTTAAAAAAATTCAACTTTATTGAAATAAAAACATTTTAAAGGAAAGGTGCAGGCAGAAATGAAGGCGAGTAGGCAGGTAGGCAGGATGAGAGAGGAGGAAGAAGCATTTTTATTGTATTTTTGTTTGGTTGGTCACGCTGGTTGCTTCCACTGGACCTGGAACTTGAACCCAGGGATATGTGACTTGTTCCTTCAGAGGTGATTGACCTAACCACTGCTCTACCAGGGAGCACCTACTGAGATATAATTTATATACAGAAGATTCACCTAAGTGTATAGTTTGACTAATTTTGGCAAATGCACCTACGAATCCACCAGAATCAAGATACAAATCATTTCTATTATCTATAAATGTTTCCTCGTGCCCTTTGCAATTCACCCTTCTTCCTGTCCCTGGTTCCAGGCAGCCACTGTAGCCTTTCTATCATATAGAATGAATTTGGTTTTCTAGAGTTTTATAGAAATGGAACTGTATTGAATATATTCTTTTGTGTCTAGGTTCCTTCATTCAGCATAAAGATTTTCAGATTGAATCATTTTGTTGAATATATCAGTGATTTATTTCTTTTTATTTTTGAATGATGTTCCCTTTTATGGATATACTACATTTGTTTGTTCATCTGTTGATAGACATTTAGTTTTTTTTAGTTATTATAAATAACGTAAACATTTGCATAATCATGTTTTAATTTATCTTGGTTAAATACCTAGGAAAGGAATGACTGAATCATATATATGTTTAACTTTTTAGGATTTAGGTTTTTAATTTTGATTAAAGACATTGTTCTAGAGTCATTGAGCATTTTTTAGAAGGTTTGTTTAAGTGGCACTTACGAATGACCACCAACTATCTAGGGGAGGACAGGGCACATTTATTGAGTACCATTTGTCTAGCACTTGGTGGTTAAGTCATGTAACATACATGATTTTCAATATCATGGAAATCTGACAGATAAATGGAATTTCTTTTCACTTTTTATAGCTGAAGAAACAGAAACAAAAATTAATTAGTTTAAGGTGACAGAACTAGGTTTATCTGATTCTAAAACTTGAGCTGTTTCCATTAAATCAACAAGGAATGGAAGTGAAAGCCTTTCTAGCTCAGGAGGTAGGGAACAAATAGGAAAAACTAGGCTCATTCCTGAACTGGTACAATCACTGTCAATAACAAAGCCTTTGTTTGTGGGGACTGGTTAACAGCAAGGTTTGATTTTTATTTTGCATTAGACTAGAAGGTTTTGAAAACCAGGAAGATAAGTATACTCTTTTTTAAAAGAGTAAACTGTTATAAATTATTGAAAGGGTTGTGATGTGATTAGAAACTGGATTTAGGAAAGGGATAGTCTGCTGAGTAGATTGAGTGAGACAGAGATTTGAAGGTCCTAAGTCCAGCCAAAAACCTACCTTAATAATGTAGGCATGGGGTACTAAGTTCTTTGATAAAGGACAGCGAGACCTATGATGAAGGGACAACAGAAAGGAGATTCGGCAGGATTAACTACTAAGCTTGTTGACAGATGGTACATGAGCAATAAAGCAGAGAGGAAGTTTAGGAATGGTCCTGTGGTTTCTGGTTTAGAAGTATTGGGAGTGCAGTGGTTTTGGACTTCAGGTACACTTGGTATGCTTTCATGTCTAAAAAGAGCCCATAACATTGTGAGCACAATATCATCTAATTTTCTAGGTTGCTTGACTCTAAGCATAAGGTGCCACTGAGTTAGAGGGTAAAATTGGCTAATTCATTTGTTCAGTAAGTTCAAGAGATTTGAGGCTCTCAGCAGGTGGGAAACATTAGCAGGCTCATTAAAATAGTCAGTTTGACACTCATTTGATATGTGTGAATGCCCAATATGAGAATGTTGCTCATTTTCTGTTAAGTTTGCCGTGTACTCGAGTTTTTTTCTGTAACACATTTGGCCATTATCTTTTCTCTGCTTACCTCCTCTTTGGCATGGTAATAAGCAATTCCCTCTGCATTACTCTCAACATTTTACTGTATGAATTGTAGAATCTCGTATTTTTATATTCCATTGCAGATGCTTCCATTTGCTTCTGAACAGTCTATATACTGTAGCTTTCATTCATTGAAATTTCTTATATTAAAGTTATTAGTGGCCTCTTTGTTTCTAAATCTAGTAGACATTTTTCAGTATTATTTGACTACTCTTTAGCACTCTTTGACCACGGTGTTCTAGAAACCTTATTTTCTCTGAATCCAGGGTTACCACATTGTCGTGGTTTTCTTCCTGTCTCTTGGCTTCTTCATACACTCCTTCATGGATTCTTCCTCGCGCTTTTTTTTTTTTTAACCAGATTTATTAAGGTATAATTTTATATGCATAAAAGTCTCCCTTTTAGTGTGTGTATAGTTCTACGAGCTTTGAAAAACAGTCATGTAACCACTGGCAGAGTCAAACATAGAGAAGTACCATGAACCCTTTATGTTCCCTAAACATCTTCGTAATTGACCTCCCCCATTCCTGGCCATGACAACCACTGATCTGTTCTGCCCCTATAATATTGCTTTTTTTTTTTTTTTTTTTTTCAGAAAGTTATATAAATGGAATCAGAAAGTATGTAGACTTTTAGTCTGGCTTGTTTCATTTACCATGATGAATTTGACATTCATCTGTGTGTGTCAGTAGTTCATTCCTTTTTATTCCTGAATAGCATTCTATTTATGGATATATCATAATTTGTTTATCAGTTGAGGGCATTTGAATTTCCATTTTTAGTGAACATGAATTTAGTAACTGTAAACAATAAACAGGATTTTGTATGAATGTGTTTTTTTTCTCATGGGTAAATACATAGGAAAGGTATTATTAGATTGTATGGTCCGTGGATAATTTTATAAAAAATACCCAAACTATTTTCCAAAGTGACCTACTTTGCTTTCTTGCCAATGATATGTGAGAGTTCCACTTGTTCTATAGCCTCATCAACATTTTGTATTGTCAGTTCCTTTTAAAATTTGTTTTCTTTTTAAATGTTACTGTTCATTTGGTTCTTTCCTATGTGTCTTTTTTAAAATCCTGCATGCCCTGTCTTATTTACTTACATGTACATTTTTATCTATTCATTTATGAATATTTGTTGAGCTTCTACATTTTGCCAGGCACTGTTTAGACATTGAGGTTATAACAAAGAACTAGGCAGAAAAACCCCTTCCTTCATAAGAACTTGTTTTCTGAAAACTTCCAAATCTTCTGCCCCACATCTGTTTCCTAGGATCCACACCCATATAGCCAGCTGTCTGCCAGACATTTGAGATATTCATGATATCTCAGAATCAATATATCTAACACTGAATTCATCATCTCCTTTGACTGGCTGCCCCTCTTTGTATTTCTCTTCTTAATGAATGATACCAAATCCCCAGCAGTTCAAGCTAAAATATAGGCAATATTATTTAGTCCTTATTCTCCCCACTTCCAACATTGTTACTTAAACTTTGTTGATTTTGCTTCTGAAATACCTCATAAATATAACTTCTCCACCCGCTCTGCCACTTGACGAGTTCAAGCCATTATCAGATTCGTTCAGTAACCTTCTTACCAACCTCCTTGACACCACCCTTTAGTGCCCTACCTTGCCAGCCATTGCAGACACTGTATCACTGCTTTCTTCCTAAAATGGAAAATTGGACCCTAACTCTCCCATGCTTTAAAGTTATGATAGCTCTGTATTACCTTTCAGATAATTCCAAATTCCTAACATTTCTAAATGTCTGAGCCTTACTTAAGACCCCTCTATGATCAGTTTCTTTTAAAACCATGCAGTCTCTCCTTCAGATATGCTAGAACTATGTTCAATTCATTAACTGCATCTTTGTATGTGTAATTTCCTTTTCCTAGAACATTTCACCCCTCCCTTTCCAGGTACTTATGCCAAGCAAAACCTAACTATCCTTAGTAATTGTTCTACTAGCTAGAGAGGTGTTAGTGCATTCTAGGGGTGGGGAAGGAAATTTGCTTAATTAAACTGGTTTAATTTCTCATATATATTATTAGACTGAAGTGGTGGTAATAGGGAACTGGTTGGTCAGAGGGCATAACTTATTTTTATGGGCTAAGGATGGACCCACTAGATGGGACTGTAGCATTCACTTGATTTATTCATTATATATATATATATATATAAACACTTATTATGTACAAGAAACTGCTATGCAGTGGGTTGTGGGGTGGACATTCAAGGATAAGGCAGTGTCCTGTAAGAAGAGGCTCCACTGGGCCCAGACTCTAAATGAGAAACCGCACTGTCACTTACTTGGAGCAATGTAGGTCGATAGAGATAGTCTGAAGTTCTGTGTGATTATTTTTCAGTTTTCTTTAAAAAACAAACAAACCCAAGATAATTACCCTCTAGCAGTTGCTATGGTAACTGTGCTATAGCCTGAGAGAATTTTCTCTTATACCACCTTTCCATAGTTAGTTAAATAAATTATTACAATTAAAAATGGCACACTAAATCAATGTATTCTTTCTGAGGGGTGAGAAGAAGAGACAGGGTGGTTGGAAGGAGGCAAGTACAGAGCAAGAAAACTGACTCTCAGTGTATAAATAGCCTGTAACTGATTAGTAGTAGCCCCAGCATTGGAGGTTAGCTCAAGTAATGAAACCAGCATTCATATCACTCGATGCTTCCAAAATTTTGACTTGTTTGGCAAACTTTCAAGAGAGCTGTACCCTCAGAAATCCAGACATTGACACTCCTTCAGCAGACGTAGAACTCTCAGAGTGTGCAATCTTCCTGCCTCTTTTTTATTGGGAGCCTATATGGCAAGCAGAAGCCCAGTAATATGACGAAACGACAGGAAATGACAGTTGCTGATCATGTTCCAGAGAACTCTGTGCTAAGCACTCTATCTGTATATTCTTTTCTAATCCTTAGAGCAACCAATGTTACTCTAATTCTCATATTATAGATGAAGAAACATCTATAATAACCTTTTCAAAATAAAAAAAAAGCGATAAAACTAAATTTCCTCTTATTTCTTATGATAAAGGTTTATTTTTAGTGATTTCTTTGTTATATTGTTCAAATTCATTTTGGGCATTGGATAGGCTTTAAATTTGACTAATACTGAAATCTTGATTTTGAAAAAATGAATACAAAATATTTTCAGTTTTTTCTTTTCGTTCAGACTTCTGTATATTATAGATTTTATTAAAAGTTTATAGGTAATTCAGAAAAAGGTGACTAGCTCATGTTAGAAAATTAGAGATTGAGACCTTTTTATTTCGCCTCTTAATTTTCAGTAAAGAGCAGCAAATTGGATATCATCACTCCTAGACAAGTGACTCACTCTTTCTTATTGTATCAGATATGAACTTCCATGAATATACCATAGTGGACTCAGGTTTGGTGAATAGAGAAGCCAGGAATTGTTTCTTTTTCCTTTTTTAAGAAAAGCTACAGGCAAGAATGAAGGTGAGTAGGCAGGCAGTCAGGAAGAGAGAGGAGGAAAAAACATTTATTTTTTATTTATTTAGTTGTTCATCTTGATTGTTCCCTGACCTACCCTTCTCTGGTCCCAGATCTTGAACCTGGGTCTTTGGGATATATGTGGACTACATCTGGTGGCCTCATCCGTTAGGCCACCAGGGTACTCCAGGAAAGGCTTTTTAGAAGCAAGGAGGTTTTTTTCTTATTTTTGAATAAGGAAGGGGTATATTAGTTTCTAAATGATGCGATACCTTGGTCAGAAGGAAGTTTTAAAGTATCGAAGCAGTAGATATTTTTCTTTGGTTTTTTTCTTATTCTTTATATAGTGATTTATCAGAGAGCAACAGTTCTTTGTAGATTTGTCTTATGCTTTGAGAAAGTAGATGTTTTATACAGATTATTTTAACTTAGTGGAATACAAGTAGGATAGGCTCAAGTAAGGTAGGTATATAATAATTATGGGATGGAGAAATCATCTTTGAACCCTTCCTAAATTGTCTCTTACTCTTCTTCTTTGCTACCACATGCGGTTTTCTTAGGTCACTGGGCCTATTTGGGCTGGGGAGAACAGCAGAGTACGTAAGAATCTGAATTCCTTTTAATTCTTGGTCTTACCCTTTAACCTACTCCCTCTAAACTCTGAAGCTAGATATTCATGCATACAGGCTTATATAATTCTATTCCCCTGTTCCCTGTTTCTTCAATCTCAGGAAACAATGAACTGTAGTAGAATGTTATATTCTTTCAGGTTGGTTTCTTAAAGACTCTGTGTGTGTGTGTGTGTGTGTGTGTGTGTGTGTGTGTGTGTGTGATCTTTCAAACCAATGTCTCAGTTATAATCCTGACAGGATCACATTATTATTTCCCAAGAGACAGTGTACAATCAGCCCCCTAGTATAGGAAATCTCTTTTGATTTCTCAGCTAGACAGTACGGTGACTAGAAGGAGGTTCATTCTGGGAGAGGTCATTGGTTTTATGACATGATCAAGAGGTGAGGGCATGATCTGATGTTCTTTGAAGCAGTCCGGCTAGGCTGGAGGCCAGCTCTGTTCTAGAGCTTAGAAAGCGGAGAAGCCAGTTCTTTCCAACAAGACACACAGCCCTGGGCTGACATTACTGACTATGACAGGAGGTTTGTTTGAGTCCCTGTGATTAGGTATCCAGTAAGTGCCAAGAGGGGGCCGAATTTCATTCTGTCACTGGATTTTCTCATGGATTGTGTGCTTTCTGTGATTTGAATCCTGAATATTCCCATTAGGAAACTGCTCAAAAGCAGTCTAAGGGAGCTCAGGGTACTCAAAGTTTTCAAGAAGAAAAAGGTAAGCCATGGGAAGGTTTGAATTCTCTTTCCTTTTTTCTATCTGTGATCTAGATTTAAATGCAGGGACTCAAAACCAGGAAAAATCCAGGAGCACCACATACCAGAGGTCCTCCTTGTTAAGTATTTCATTCAGTTTTGTTTGAGTCACTGCTCTGTGCCTCAGGCCCATCTTTGCCCAGATTAGATTATTTTCTACCATTCCCTTAAATATCCTTTTATGTATCTGTCAAATAAGCACACAATGCACTAAAAAATAATAGCCTTTTCTACCATTGGGCCTTTAATCATGCTATTGCCTTTTTTCAGATTCTAGAAAGTATTCTGCCCCCTCTCACCCCTCTGGTTTTCACCTATTGAAAACCTACCAGTTTTTGAAAGCCTTCTCCATAAAGCTTTCTCTGTTCACCCTAACAGGAAGAGACCTTACTGTCAACTTGGAATACCATGATTCATACTATTCATACTATGCTCTTGATGGTTGCTTCCTGTATTTGTATCCATATTTTCTCTTCTCTATTAGACAAAGTTGGAGGCACTCAATACATTTTCTCAGTCTTAAATTTTTCCATCTTTCAAATAGATTTTGCCAGGGCTTTCAGTTTTTGCTCTCAGACTAGCTCACAAGACCCTCCTTAGTCTGAATAGCCAAACTTGCTCTTAACTTCTCTAGGTATTTTTGTAAAACAAAAATGGTATAAGGGTAGAGTGTAAAGCAGTAAGGTATTGTCACTGCCTCACTAAATGCAGAATTCTTTCAGTCATATTGTTTCCTTAATTTCCTTTTTTAGTTTCTAATCATCTTTGGTGGTTCCAGAAAGTTTACTTTCTAAGGAAATTGGGTTGATGTGGGGAGAGGAAGTCTGGCCTTTGCCCTCTCCCCTTTTTTTCTGTTTCTTTCCTTCGTCTCTCGTCACTTCCCTATATTTCCTTGCTCCTGTCCCCTCCTACTTTTCATTTTCACTTTTCTTCTAATCTTAACCTCTCCTTTTCATAGATTCTTAAAAATGTCCTTTTGTTTCTTTAGTATAGAAATGTTATCTGCCTTTAGGAAGGTTTTGGAGTTATTTCTTCCCTTGGCCCAGCAAAATAAAAAAGCAGAACATTATTTAAGAGTAATAGGTCAGATGCAGTGAGAAACTAAGTGTCCATCTACATGATTTCTGGTTCTGGATCATGGGCTCCTAACTCAGACTGAACTACCCTCTTCTGGCCTCATAATCCTCTTGAGACTCAATGTTGGCTCTCTGGGTTATGTGCTAATCCTTCTGCTGGAGTTTCCATACTTTTGGTTTTGTCTCCTTTGTTGCCTCTGATATCTCATCTGTATGCATGAATAATTCAATAGTGACTTCTTCACACTCCCTCTGTGGATTCTGAAAGAGTCAAGTCTGAAAGGCATTGTGGTTTTTGTTCCTTGATCCTTTCTCTCTGGTCTTTAGAACAACGAATGTGCCCAGGTCTAAAACCAGTGACTACAAAGTCTTTTTACCTAATGTATGATCAGAACGCTTTGTAAGCAGAATGCTTTGTATGCCCTGTTGTTTGCTTTTGTTCTCAATCTGTGCTGTATATGTACTGTCTTAATTTACAAGTGTTACTAATACTGCTCCTGATCGTTTAAATGTTACTTTTCTTTTTCCATACTGATTCCTCCTTGCCCCTGTTCTGAGCATTCTGAATGCTAGACTGTTCACAGTTTGCTGTAAATTCAAATGGAAAAAAATTGATTCATCTTCTTACCTGAATCCCTACCCTTACATCGTTGTTGTAAACTCAAATGGGAGAACTCATTAGATCTTACCCCTAAGTGTTATCTGGAATCCAGGCCTCAAATGTTCTTTTCTTATGTATCTGTGCCCACTGTCTCCTTTAATAAAATTATTATCTACCAAGTTGTCTAACATAGAAGCCAATGGGTCATTCCTTCCTTTTGTCCCCAAGTTTTCAAAATTAATTGTCTGGATTTTTTTTCTGAGTTCTCGAACTCTCCCATTTCCATTACATGATTATAGGTCCTTATTTCCTACATGAGCAATTGTAAAATCCTGATCTTATGCTCTTCAGGGGATTTCCACTGCCCACATTACTACTGAGATTTATCTTTTAAAATTAGTATTATGAAGAGTCCATCATTGGCTAAAAGTACCTTTATTTGGGGATAGTGAATATTTCTTTTTCTCATTGTGAACCACATAGGAACTTGGCAAGAAGAGATATGTAAGACCCTGTTAATCATACACATATGGGGATAGTGTCAGAAATGACTTCTTTATAAAATAATCCACAAAGCACTGTTAGGTTGATCTCCCTTTCCAAGCACATTGTTGCTCATTTTTATTTTTGCTTGGAGCAGGATTTTTAGCTGTAGTCATTTTAGCTAAAATTAACAAAACTGTAACCATTCAGGTGCTGACCTGAAAATCAGAAATACATCTATGAAATTATAGTCACTGTTGTCATATAAACTTGACTGCATTGTTAACAAGATCCTATTGGCAGTGCATATTTTCCTCTTCTTCAGTGCATGCTTTGGATGTGAGTTCTGAACCAACATGTAGGTGCTTGGCAGAAATGTTAGAAAAACTCACTATTGTAGCAATACCGTAATACTGCTGCTGTTCTCAGCTGCATCTTGAGCTTTTGGTTTGACTTCCAAGCCTTGGCATTGACTTTTCTGACTTCCTGGAGCAGCATTGATGCTGGACCTCCTTATTTGGTGTATTTTAATGCCTGTAAACACCAAGACAACTTTAAACAAAAATTTCTCTTTTGTTGAGATAATGGAAATGCTATGTTTTCCTTTCCCTTTTGATCAGAATCTGGTAGTGACATTTAAAAGCATATTTTCATTGGGGTTATGATTCCAGAGAATTCTGCTTTGGAGCAATGTAACTTGGAACTCCTCTAAAAATCAGTTCTAAGATTAAACCAAGTATTTTATTTCATTTGATGAGAAGAGAGGCTTATAGATATTAATTTAGATAATCCTGCACATAGGCTTTTGATTTTTATTTGTTTTTAAAAATGGATTCAGTTTGTTGAAATTACACATTTGAAAATCTTGGTTTTTCCTCGGGCTTTTATACTCAGTTCACAAATCTTACTATTCTATTTGTAAAACTAATATGTTTTAAAAATAGTTTTTAAGGAGACTTTGAATAATGTTTGGTTCAATTTGCAAATTCAGTTAATTAAACACCCTTTACCAGTATAAAACTGCAGTGATTAGATATATTTAATTTCGTTTTAAGTGTTTAAATTTTTTCAAAGCCTTCTAAGTACAAAATAATATCTATCAGTATAGAAAATTAAACTGATATGTATGGTGAGTATAAAAGTCTCTTGGACATTCTAATACTGTGAATTATTTTAGTAACTTTTCAATTTAGTTGTAAGTCTTAGTTATCAATTACACATTTAAATTGGAATTATAGGGTTGTCATTTTAATGGGCCAGATACCCTCAAATTTTGCAAACATAGAATAACAAATATGAGTAGATTTCTTCTTATCACAAAAGTTTTGATGCTATTGCTTTGGTTTTCTTAAATCTTTCTATATTTAATTTTAAATAATAATAGCTAACATTTACACAGTGTTTTTCTTTGTGCCAGGTTCTGCTCTAAGAGCTTTTTAAAAGTTATATATCTTAGCTCCTCTAATTCTCACAATTTTTAGTAGACCTAAATAGTATTTTAAAATAAATTAATATTTATTGAGGTAACTCTGCTTTACAAAATAATATAAATCCATATCCCTGCAAATAGTTTTGATGTCATTGAAGTCCTGAGCTTCTCAGCTTACACTTGTTCACATCCAGGCTTTTGCTACCTAAGTTAGAAGCAGGAATATTTTTGAAGGACCAAGTGAGTTGAGATACTTTGATTGACTGTGCTTTTTCCACAGCTTTTGAGGATCCTGATAGTGCCGTTGATGACCGAGATAGTGACTATCGAAGTGAGACCAGCAATAGCATCCCACCCCCTTACCATATCACTTCCCAGCCTGATGCTTCTTTGCACCAGTTCCCTGTGCCCATACAATTGCCACAGCAGCTGCTACTTCAGGGCAGTTCCCGGGACTCTTGCAATGACTCTATGCAAAGTTTTGACCTCGATTATCCAGAACGGCGAGCCCTCAGGTAGGTATTGAGAACAAAGCATTTTTTCTTCCTAGTTTGCTGATACCTTGATGCAAATTAAAACGAGGATTCGAGCACTTTAACCTAAGATAGTAGGAAAAGTATTATGATGGGCCAGTAGATTCTCAGTCTTTTTTTCATCTTCCATATATTCACATTTTTTATATTTCTGTCAAAGATATTTCTCTTTACAATTAGTGTTTCTTAGCTGGTAAGGTCATGTTCATTTGCGGTGACTGGCTGGATATAAAATCTGCTTGCCCCTCTGCCTAGCCCACTTCACGAAGATTAAAAAAAGAAAATTGCAAGTATTGAATGTTTGGATAATCCTTCCTACTTAAATATTTCCCTAGGAAATTCAGAGGAAAGCCAACATGCTCTCACATGAGCAGATTTAGTACTTTGGCTGGAACTTAAATTTATTTTGTTTTATTATTTATTAAATATATAAAATATTCGTATGGTTAAAAATGGAACAGATGCACCCAGGTGGAGCAGTGGTTATTAGGTCAGCCACTTCTGAAGGAGTGCAGTCTATGTACATCCCAAGGACTCGGGTTTGTGTCCCAGGTCTGGGGGGAATAACCATTGTGAACAACTAAATAAAAGTAAAATAAAGTATTTCTTCCCCCTCTCCCTGCCTGCCTGCCTGCCTACTTGCCTTCATTCCTGCCTGCAACTTTCCTTTAAAAGTTAAGGAACTATACAGCATAAAGCAAAAACTCTCCTGTCCACACTTACCGTCTTCCTTAACTCCACTATCTCCTACTTCCTTTATCTCACAGTTAATAGTTTCTTAAGTATCCTTCCACAGTTATCATCATGTATTTGAGTAGAAAAACAAGTACATGCATACATGCTCCCCTGTCTTCCCCTTACTTAAATTTTTTTTAACTTATAATTACAGCTAATGCCATATTCATATTGCCTAGATTTATCAGCTAAATTAACATTCTGCCACATTTATTTTATTTACTTTAATATATATTCATATACACATTTTTTTCTGAGTCTTTTGAAAATAAGTTGTAGATATATTGCTTCACCAGGAACTACTTCAACATCTAACTCCTAAGAAGAAGGACTTTGTCTTATATAATCTCAATACTGTGATAACACTCAAGAAATTTAATGATACAGTGATATTACTTGATATATATACTGTCTTTAAATTTCTTTAGTTGTCGCAGTTGTGTGTGTGTGTGTTTCCCTTTTTGATCTAAGATCCAGTCAAAGATCATGGTACTTTGTACTTTCCTGTTTCTGAGGTCTATAATTTAGCAAAATTCTTTTGCCTTTTTCTTTTTTATTTTTATTTTTTCAGTTTGAAGACACTTTTTTAAGATTCCAGGTCAGTTGTTTTGAGAATATCCCTTAATTTGATTTTCTCTGGTTGTCTTCATGTTTATAATCAGATTAAAAACATTTTTAACAAAAACACTACTAGGTGATGCCTCAGGAGGCATATAGTGTTACTTTGTCTCATTATTGATGTGTTTAGTTTGATCTCTTGATGAAGAAAACTGGTATATACCAGACTTTTCCAATGTAAAGTTACCTTTTCCCTTTTGAATTAAGTATATCTGGGGTGATACCTAAGATTTGTGTTAATATTCTGTTTCTCCAACAACCTTTGGCTCTTTGATTTTAGCATCTATTGATAATCCTTATCTGAACCAATTGTTTGATAGACTGTAGGTTAGTTTTTTAAAAGTTATTCCAATTTAGCTCCTACTTTTGGTTTCTAAAGTTTATCATACCATAGGGTGATCTTTTTGTGTTTTGCTCACTTAACCAAACTGGTCATCGACTTGCTAGATAATATTCTATCCCAGTTTAGTGTCCTCTTTGGTGAGAATATTTTCAGTGATTTTTTTTCACGTTATAACCATCTTCTCACTTAATCCTACTAAGGTTGGTCCCTACTTAACGGTTTTTTAATTAAATGCTTTCCTGATTTATTTATTTGATTTTAGTTGCTTATATTATCCTTTGAGAAAAATCATATTGTGCTTTAAGAAAAAAAGTAATAGCAAAAAAATTAATTTGACCTTCTTTTTTCAATATTTGCAAGCGTTAGATGTTCAGTCCAGCAGCAATAATGCCACATCAACCTAAATATGCATACTATCCTTTTGGACAACTGCAGTTTCCATAGTCATTACTTACTGTTTTGATTATTTCCTGGGCTGTAATAATACTAGAATAATAGAGGTGACTTAGTTATGTACTTTTAAGTTGTAAATTTTTCCTAAAATTTTTCTTTAATTGATCCCATATGGATTTGATTTTACTGTATCAGTCTATGAAATAATGTTAAAAAGTAAATAATTTATCTCAAGCAGAGGAGAAATCAAAAGAATATCATTTTCACTTTTTTTTTTTTTAAAGGAAAGGTGCAGGTGCAGTTAGGTCAGTAGGCAGGCAAGCAGGAAGAGAGAGGAAGAAGAACATTTGTTTGTTCTTTAGTTGTTTATCTAGATTTTTCCCCCAAGTACCAGGTCATGAATCTAAGCCCTTGGGATATATGTAGGATATATGACGGATTTACCTGCTAAACCACCAGGGGCATGCCTCTTAAGATTTTTAGTGACTGAGCAGCCATTTTTATCTTATGTCTATTTCTTAAGCAAACTACAAGCTGCTAGTCTACAGGCTCTTTGTATACCCTACCTCAGTGCACAGGAAGCAGACAACTATTAACCTAACTGAAAGAAAGGTCAGATGTCTTTATGTATTTCTTGACTTTAGTTGGACATGTTGGTTCTGCTATTATAATCATAAGGGGAGGTTTTCATTTCACTGTGATCTCAGTGCACAGAGCCTTTAGATTTCACAAACTTTAGATTGCTGTTTTGGTAGTGAAACAAGGTTTGACTTCTGCCTATAGTGAAAGATTGCTTTTATTGTGCACATTTTTTCTTTTTAAAAGAAATATGCTTGAACATATTCTTGTCTAACACAGCTTCAGATCAAACTTTGAGCAAGGTAACAGCTTCTTTTCAGATCCAAATTCATCAATAAATTTAGGTTTCTTGAAATCCCTTGATCATGCTTTCATGGTATACTTAAAGAGTTTTTACCAATTTGAAATTTGGTGTTGCAAATACAATCTAAATGTTAATGAGACATGTTCATTTGGCTTATTTGACTCTTAAAAAGTAAAAGGATTCTAAATGACAAATGGCGGCAAGTATTTTAAAATAGTATTACAGTATTTTGTAATTGTTATTATAGCTGTTTTTTTCTGATGTGGAAAAATTAACTGCTTTTATATAATATTGATTTAAGAGCATGTGAATTTTTTAATTCTAAATGCTTTTTTAAGTCAAATTGGTAATTTCAGTATTCTACTCATTGAATATCAACAAATCTTATAACTTGTTTCTTTTGTTTCTCCTTTTTTTTCTTTTCCTTACTATTTCTCCAATTTTGTCTCTTTATATCAGACAGGAGCTACAGGCTAAAAATGACAAAGTTAGGATTATTTCAGCTATCTCTGATGTTGACTATGAAGAGCAAGAAGGTACATATGAGGAGATAGAGGAGAAAATACCACAAGAGTTTCTAAAAAATAGTAACATAAAGGAAACAGAGGTAGAAGATACTAGAAACCTTTTAAAAACTGATAAATACCACAACCAACAAAAACAGTTAAAGTATAAGAATTGGAAAAAGATACCATCACAGAGACAGGAAACAGAATTCTCTATTGCTTTTGATTTTGACCTTAAATTTGAAGCATCTGTTTTCTCCAGATATCCTCAGAAATATGATACAATAGACAGGAGAAGAAAAAAGAAAACTTTATGCAGGCATTTTCAGGACAGTGAAAGAAGACAATATGATAATAGATCAGGAAATGAGATTAACTTCAAAAGTACTTATTCTGACACTGGAAGTTGTAACCTTTGCCACATTGAAAAGAAGAAGCATAATTACCCAGTTTTACACCCCAACAAAAATGGACTTGTGGTTAAGAGTGGCGTGTGGACCACAAAGTTGGAAAGTAATGATTATGATCTTCCTCGTTGTTTTGAGATCTATGAAAAATCATCTGACTTAGACCAACATGGCACTAATTTCACTCCATTAGATAGTCCTGAAGATACTACTAGCAGTACTTCTGAGGAAATTCTGAGTTCTCCCATATCTGATAAACAGGAATATTTACTGTTACCAACATGGCATCCCTCCAAAGTCTATTATATTGGAAGCATTCCTGAAGAATATTCTGTAGCAAACCCAGCATTCCCCTCACAAAGAATGAATTGTGATGCAAACATACTTGGGGATTTGTCTGGGTGCCCCATGAAGGTGATGACTTCTTCCTCTATTGAGGAACCTAAGGAGGACTCTATTGATACCATAGATGAGCTTCAATGTTTGGTAGACACAGTGTCAGATTATTTAGCAGAGAAGGAAGAGGAGATTAATAAATTTGGTTCCCTTTCAAAAACTAAAAACATACTTAAGCACAATAGTACTGTCAATAATACAAATCAGAAAATGCCTGAGGATCAAGTACCACCTTTAACTGTCAAGAATGATAAGGACAAGACCATCTCTTTCCCAGAGCTGCAGGGAATGAAATGTGCTGTTGGTTCCTTGTTCAGTTCTCTCACAGAAAAGGTGGGTTCAGGCACAAAACATTTAACAGCTTCTGTGGAGAAGTTGGTTTATTTGGCTCCAGAGAAAACAGAAGCTCTCAACCAAATAGAGACAGTTAGTTTAGGATCTAGACCCAGAGCCAAGTCAGTATTGGAGAAGGATCCTTCCATGCAATCTCCTTTATCCTCTCAGACAGTTGATAATGAGGATATTGATAGACATGGCAAAACCACTAAAAATGAGCACACAGGTAATAAAACTGAAAATTTAAGCTTGCAGGGTGCAATAGAAGCTATTGGAAGGGAATCAGCTTCACCAAGTCAGAGATCAGTCATTAAGTCTGTTTTTAGCATTCTAAATCCATTAAAGATCTTTTCTGATCAGGAAGAAACCAAAAAAGATAGTGACCAGAAGAGACAAAAAGGGAATGAAAATTTTGTTGGATGTGATTTGGAGTCCAATCAAAGGGAAGATACCGTTGGCAATGACAGTAGCATTGTTGCTGTAGTTAGTAGTGATGGAGAAACTATGGACTCATCCCAAATATACACAAGTGAGAATTTGGTGTCTTTACAAGTGGTCAGTGAATCCTCAAACTTAGCTAATTCTGCAAACAAGAAAGAAGATACTGAGAGTCTGTTAGAAGGAAAACCCTATACAGATCTGTCTCTGTTACCTGATCAACCAAAAATATATGCCAACGGTACTTCAGGATATCTTTGTGTAACTGACACTAGAACTGAAAGTAAAGAATCTTCTTCAAAGCCATTAGATGGGGATAAAGTTACTGGTGGTGGTGATTTCCTTGAGTCACTCAGAAAATCCTTTAGTCAGTTTTTGCTTATTTCCCCTGAGGTCTGTTCGAAGGAAACTTTTCTAGAATCTGTGAAAAGTCATCAGTTGGAGAAAGATAGATGGGAAAAGAGCCCTAGGGAAGACAGACATTCTTTTTTCTTTAGTGAAAAACTTCATTTTCCATTTTTTAGAGTTTTTAATTATTCTGAAAAGCAGCATGATTTAAGAGAGAAAGAAGACATTTTTCCTTTGTCTAAATCTTCTTTCACTGATAAACTTATCACTGTCAATGGCCAGAGTTTTCATGGGTCAACAGTAGTCATTGATGAAAAGAGTCAAGGACACAGCCTTGCCAAACTCAGTTCAATAAACTCTGATTCAGTTCCAGATATTCATAATAATCTAGGAAAATTTGGCAGTGCAGAGAAATTGAGTAAGAATGACCAAATGAATTGTCCTGAAGATGCCAAATTTAATGTAATGAAGTCAGATTCAGTTCTAAATACTAATAATGTTCTTGGGAAATTTAGGATAGAAGAATTAAATCCAGGGGACCATACAGAAGTAGAGAACTGTGAAAAAGCTATTTTAGCCATCCCTGAAGTTGTACCCAAAGAATATACATCTTCAGATTCTCCAGGAGAAAGTAAGAATTGTACACAAGTGACATATTTAACAGTATCAGACTCTACATTGGCATTTACTTGTCCCATTTCAGAATCCATTTTGGTTAGTGAAATTAGTGATGACAAAGTTGTAGATAAAGCTTCCCAAGGAAATCTCCTTTCTGGCCTATTTGACAGATTTTCTTCTCTTGAAAACTTGTCTAGTCAACAAGAATTAAATTTGAAAAATAACGACTCTCATCACAGGAGTAATACTCCAAGCTTACTCTCTGGACTATTTAACTTGATATCAAGTAGCAATATGACTGATTGTAAAGCAGATGAAGCAAACTCCCCATCTTTAGGCGACATAAAGAGTTTGAATGAAAATACACATTTATCTTTGGATGAGATACCTGTTACTTCACATATGACTGCTGACAATCAGAGGACCCATGTTGGAAAACAAGAAACTTCTTGCTTCATAAAAAGCTGTTTTTATTTACCTAAAGAAAGCATACCATTATCTGATCCCTGGGTTGATAAAAGTCATTGCCCTCATAAATGGAAAAATCAACAAAGTGAAAAGCATTGCTCCTCTTCTGAGAACAGTATAATTCACTGTACTCAACAAGACCTATTAGAGAAATCTTTGACTAAGAGACCAATACCACACCATGTTCTTGAGACAAAACTACATGAAAATTCAAACAAGTCAAATCCACCTACAGTAAGAACTAACAGTGTTAATAAATCAAACCATGTTCAGTGTTTTGAAGAGTTGCACGATCTGTTCTGTTATGAATGGGACTCTGATATAAAAGATTTCTCTAAAAATTCCAGAAAACTTCAGCCACTTTATTATGTATTGACTCAACACACATTTCCATCAGCTGATGTTTTCTTGTGGCCTGACTCAGAATATCCAGCAATAAATTTTTGCCAAGAAGATCAAAATGTAAATATCATGGAGTGGAGAACAAATCCAAACAGTGTCATTTGGTGTGACTTACCATATGAGTCATTTGACCAGCTTGCATTTAATGAAGATAACTTATTAAGAGGTGATACGTGGGAAGCTAACTCATTCTATGGAAATTCTCATCATCTTTTAATTAATGAGACTAAGAATTTGCTAGAAGAATTGCCTGTTGACTTAAGTTCTTCAAATTATGAGATGACTTCCTGTCCCACAGTTGATCAAGAATCAATAATGGATGAACACTTTGATTTTTCAAGTGCCGGTTGTGAGTACCAGGATTGGTTATCATATCTTAAAAATGGAGTGTGGTGGCCATCAGAGGATGGAGATTATGGATATTATATGTTCCATGATGGTCAGTATGTCTATTCTATCCTCACTGATTCCACTGGGCACTATGCATATTTATTTATACCTGATTATTCTTACCAAGAGTATTTGAATTGTGATTTACAGACAACTGATCTGTCAAGCGCTGTATTGGATGACAGCATTATTTCTGCCAATAGTTTTAAAGTACTTGACAAGGAAGATGAATTATGGTATGTTGAAGAGGAACCAGCTGATGACCCTCTTGATTTATCAGTGTTGCCAAGAAATGAGGGACCAATGTATTTAAATTTAGAAACCTTTTCACAGGTACTGGAAGAGTCACAAGTACTGGAAGAGTCAGGTTATGGCCAGAGGGATCAACCATTAGATTTTTCAGTCTATAATCCTCAAAAGTTTAAAGGAGATTTTGAATCTTTCAAAGAAAGGCTGTCTGGTTCTGTAGACTTTGAATGTACTTTGGATCTCAGAAATCAGCCTCAAGCCATTAGTAATCATGTCTTGAAGAGAGATCAAATTATAGAGAGAGATAAGAACCAGCCTCATGCTAAGGATTCATTAGTTAACCTTTCCAATTTCCATTGGCTTCAGTCTTCTTCTGAAGAAGCTACCTCTTTGGTTCATCTTGAAAACATGATGAATAGTTCAGAGCCAGCTGGCAAAATGTCATCACTGAACAAAGTAGCTTCATTATTTCCTACTTTGGGTACCCCGATTGAAAGTACTTTAAATTTTGATAAGAATGAATCCTTGGAGTCTTTGGTCATGCAGAAAATGGATCAACAGTTCAAATTAGGAGAGCTCCCAAGTGATGGCTGTCAGTCATTAATATTGAGTAAGCAATTAGAGAATAACTCCCAAAATGAGAAAGAATGTCTTCTCAAGAAGGAGTCAAAGAAACAGATAGTATGCAGTGTTCAACAACCAGAATTTACTAAAAATGTGCAGCAAGAATTCCCTTTAAATAAAAAGGTTCATGTCAAAAAACAGGGTTTCTTAAAATCTATTTTCCAAGTAAGCCAAACAGCTCTTCAGGATAAATCAGGTTCAGAAGGTGATGAAATCATCACAGCTGATTCTATTTCAGTTCCTCTTTCATCACATTATAGTAGAGATGAACATAAAATTTACAAACTTCCCCAGGACCAGTTTTCCAAAGAGTCTGAGAGAACATCACTTAAAAGCACACTGAAACTCTTTGGTCAGGCAGAAGACTCTTCAATGAGTACCATGGCAAATGAAAAACAGGTACCTGAAATTTGGAACCTCTTTACATCCCAGATGAATGAAGAAGAATCTCCAAACTTAGAAAAGAATGATGATGAAAACAGAAAGATATCTCAGGAAAAGAAAGACTCATCTGGTGTTACAAAAATTTTTGGTACCTTTAGGAATTTCTTTAAAACCAATGTGACAACTATACAAACAATGGAAAGTATGTCTGTTTCTTCAATAACTGGAAAAGATGAGGTCAAGTCAACTTCTAATCCCATTCAGCTAATTGGCCAGGATGTTGGGAACTCTTCTGCTGACGCAGTTTCCTCTGAAGCGAATGTTAGAGTTAGACGTCTCAATAAGCAGACTGCAAGTGCTGAGAGTGGGCTAAAGGAATCAGCTAGAGAGATTCAAGATAATAAATTGAGTGAAAAAGAGGTACCCTCCCAAGAGTACCTGATCCAGCAGTCATCAAATTCATCTTTGTCAACAAGTTGTCTCAAAGAATCTTCAAAAATTTCTTCAGTAGAAACCAGTAGTGTGTTGACAGTGACAGAAGTTTCAACAAGTAATGAAACATCTTTTGATATTCTGAGCAGAAGAAATTCAAATGAACTGCATCATTTTTCTGACAAAGACTGCTTTTCAACTGCCACAACATCTCCATCCCAACCAGAGTGGCCAAACAGAAAGAGTATATTTTCTTTGCTGACTGTATCTGATAAATCTGAGACTAGAACCTCAGCTACTCTACCAAGAACCAAATCTGAAACAGAAAGGCTATTTACACTTCCTTCCTTTTTTTCCACTACTAACTCAAGCAACAAGAAGGATGCCTCCCATAATAGCTCTACTTTTAGTTTCTTCAACTTGTCCTCTTTGAATAGAAAGCAGCAGACTCTTGGAGAAAAACATAGCTCAACTAGTGCTCCAGTGACTTCTCAGTCCTGTGTGTTTGTAGACAGAAGTGGCATAATGACTAGAGATGATTGCAATGACAATAGGCATAGCGTAGTGCAGGAGGTAGTTCATGAGCAACAAATGGCTCATGTTTCCATTAGCAACTCCATTGAGGTTACCTGTCTTGCAGATAATAGTGTAAAGAAGGACTGTGGGGGAAAACTGAGTTCCTGTAATGAACCAGAGACATCTTTAACAGATTTCCAGATGAATCCATTGCAAAAAGACATAGTTTCTCATTCACTAGGATTTCAGGCACAGGCTGAAACTATCTTTATAGGTCCAGAAACCCTTGGGGTAGCTCCTCACAAAGAAGAGACTTTCAGCCAGGATACTTTACTCAGTGGGTCATTGACCAAGTCTTTTTCATATGATAACCATTTGATTGCAAAACTGAACAATTTAGACACTTGTACTAGCCACCACCAAAAGGAAAAATTTACTAGTGACCTCTTGAATGTGCCACTAGAAAAGACTCCTGATGAGATCTTAACACAGATCCTGGAGACAACCTCATTCTCCACAAAACCAGAGTATGGAGGGCACCCCCAGAATGGAGGTGAAGATAAAGAGGAAGACAAATCTGTATTGGGCTCTTCAGCAGAAATGCTTTCAGGGTTTGTGACCAAAGTGAAATCTTTCTCTGGGTGCTTAATTGAACCTCCCAAAACTTTTTCTGGACTTTTCTCCTCTCCTAAACTGCCAAATAAAAATTCATTTTTCTCTTTTTCTTCTGGTATATCATCTGAACCTCTCAAAGATGAGTTACTTGGAATTTTCAAAAGTCCCAAACCAAAGACAAACAAACCAGACTCGTCTATGTCAACTACTGCATGGCTTCAAAATGATAGTTCCAGACATGCTATAGGATCAGTACCTCCAGAAAGTTTGTGGAAAGAAACTGCCTCTGTTATACTCAATTCAGAATCTGCTCTCAGTGACCGTAGAATGACTATGGTTAGTTCAAAGTCAGACTTGGAGACCTTTTTAGAAGAGCCTATAATAACAGCTGAAATGGAAAGCAGTAATTCCGACAGTATTACAGGACCCCAAGGTTATGAAACAATTGGGACTGTGTCTTCTGTCTCAGGGGATGATACTGGGCAAGGAGTATTGTCTTTGAGTGATGAAGGAGACATGGGAATACTGCAAGGAACAGACACAGAGGCATCAATGGAAGCAGATCATATTTCATTGCCCACACAGTTGCATCCAGATCTTATCTGCATTGTCAAAGGGTTTTCTCCTCCAATTCAGCCACCTCTTTGTTTTGAGCCAGAGCCAGCTATACTGTCTGCCTCCATAAACCAAGACTGTTTGGAGTTACATGCCTGTAGCTCTAGTTCACTGGAAACCTATATTACACAGTTCAGTGAGGCAAGTGTCAGTCAGAGCATCACAATGGAAACCCAGGGGAACCTTTCTCACTCTCTGCTGGAGGAACCTGTGTTTTGTACCAAAGAAAGTTACGGAACACTTGATGGCCAGAAAGAACCACCTGCAATTCACATGGAAACAGAGCAGCCAAAACCTCATTTTGAGACCCCAAACATGATCAGTTGGCCAAAGTTCCATATTCCATCCTCTGCTACTGACTGTGGGAAATCACAGAGCTATTTCTTTTCCCCATTTTCCTCCCCTGGGAACAGAGCAGCAGCAGAGTCTGGTTTAATGTCCAGTTTTAAGAAGTTGTCAACTCTGTTTGAGGGAGGTAGTGAAGGGAAAGGGAGGGTAATGGCAAGTGATTCAAAACTAAGGTTTGGAAAGAAGCTGGATCTTTCTTTCCCATGGTCAAAGGAGAACAAATGGGGCTCTGAACAAATGCCTGCAGAACCCTCCTCTCCAGTTATGGTTATCGAATATGATCAGGACCTTAACTCCAGTGAGGCTGACAAAGCTTTGGAGTCTTCTCAGGCATATGGGGCCAGTGCTGAGTCAGCTAAGGAGTGTACTCAGCCCTTTGAGACCTCTGAGCAGCTGGAGGCCCTGCCCAATGTATGTGCTCATGAGATTTCAGGACCTGGAAAAGTGGAAAATCAACAGGAAATCCCAGTGTCTGAAGAACACTGGGCTACCAAAGGCAACTTCTCTGACCTCGCCTGTCCTTCAGGGCGTCACGAGGACGTGCCCTGCGTTGTCTCTGAGCTACCTCTCCAGCCAGCAGAACAAGAAGAGGAGGTGCTGCCTACTAACACTGACTCTGTTTCAAATGTACAGCAGCCAGCTACTCTGTTTGGCTTCAAGGAATCAAAGACCATCAAAAGGCCTGTTCTCAACTAAACATCATAAATGATTTTAAGGAATTGAGCATTTATGATGCAGATAACTTAGTGGTAGATTAATCATAGCCTGCTTTTTATCCTTCCTGTGTCTTTCCTAATACCTGAGCTTCATGTTAATTAGGAGTTAAGTAACAAGAAATGAGTCGGTTTTTTCATCCTCTTTCTTCTCTCTAGTGCCAAATGTAATCCATTCATTGGAACAAGGAACTTCCTGCTTAAAGGAAAGGCTAAGCAATAGGATTTGCTCATTCTCATTTCTTTTGCCTTATATAGTGGAGAATGGAAAGGGTGGGTAGGAAGAGGCAGCAAGTCCTTGAGAATGACAAATTAATTATAGCCATATGATAAGCTAGGATATGTCCTTGGATGTTAGTAATTTATATGTAATAGATTAGTAAAGACCTACTCTGCTTTGCCTTTCCAAGTCTTCTAATGTACTTTCTCTAGTGACAATGAAGATATTAAGTAAAATTGAAAGTAAAGAGAATGGCTTGGGATAATCTATATTTTATATCCTATTCCACATGGATTTGTATAACTTCTTTCAGGGTATCAGTCTCTGACTTTACTATCCTTGAGACTGGTGTCTGATAAGTGCTTTAAGTCTGGACTTAAAGTGCTTTGAATTCTGGGCTATTGTTTGCTATAGTTCTGCAATGTGGAGCACTGTACAGGATCCATCTTC
>RJWH01003991.1:0-126159 GCA_004363575.1 Solenodon paradoxus
AATGGATGCCTGAGTCAGGAGTCACAACGTCATGCTCCGGTCTGTTACTCGTGCTTATCTCCCGTAAGGCTGGTAGCGCATGAGGAGATTTGACCAATCGACTTGATGGGCTGCGAGATCCTGGGTCAGAAGTGCGCGGAGCGGCTAAGAGCAAAGACCTCAGGCACAGGATCAGAGGAATCTTAGTTAGAACCCAGGTTCTTTCGCTTCGGCAATATAACCTGTACCAGGAAACTCCCCACTGCCAAGACTCGGGCTCCTTATCTGAGAGTGCAGATATAATTACATCAGATTTGTGGTGAGGAACAAATGGTAACTATCCACCAGGAGCTGTCATCTGAGTCTGTTTCCACGAGCTATAGAACAGGGACCTGAGAGAACGCCTCCTGAGGCAAAGGCTACCTTGTGTCATGTCTGTAGCTGCTGGCCCAGCACTGGACTGGACATATACCAGCTCACTGGTGAAGCTAGGAAAGTCCTAGAAACAAAAAAGGAAAAAAGGAAAGCACTGTTGTATTAACAAGTAAGAGGGAAATGGCAGGAGGACACCCGGGATTCCAACTCGAGGCAGGGGACCTGATATTGTTTTCCAGGGCTCTCTGGACTGAGATCCGTGAAGACGGCCAGCGACACTGTCAGGTGTGAGGGGATCCCCACGCCCAACGCCTGAAACTACCTCTCCACAATGCCCGCAAGTCTACCGTTCTGCTGGACCAGGGCACCATGAACGGTTAAGTACCTTCAGCTCTGGGAGGGACAAGCGGCTACAACATTTTATTGAGCATTCTTAATCCTCTAAGTGAATCATCTGTGAGATTTTCTTCTGAAGGAGTCAGCTAAAGCAGACTTTGTTCAGGAAGACATAAGTCCTGAGTCAGAGCAATACGGTGGGGAGGGGAGGAGAATAGTCTTGAACCCTAAGAGGAAGCAAGCAGCTTGAAAGGGGCAAGGATGACACACTTCGGGAAAGATCAGGGGCCATGGAGACACACTGCAGTTTCCAAGACACTGACGCAGTCACTGTCTCTGTGCTCACTTTTCTCATCTGTAGACTGAAGTCCATCCTGCTACTGTCCAGGGCGCTGAGGGATCTGTAGGAACCGCAGTGAAGACCTCAGACAGAGCGCAGCACTTGCTGCCAGCCGTCAACCCTTACCTGCAGAAGTCCAGTGCCAACTGAAATCCCACTGGACAGGCTCCAGAAAGCCTCTGCTTGGACTCCCTAGGGAAGCGAGGTTGTGATTGCACGACCTCAACCTCACCCCGACCTTCGGAACCGAGAAACATCACCCCCAGAAAAACATGAGTGACTTTCCAGGTGAGCCCGAGGAAATCTTAGGCATCCCAGATGTAAGGGGCTCCCCAGTGAGAGGTCAACTTAAGCACATCTGAAACACAACCTGACACCTAAAAAACTTCAGTGCCAACTCTCCAGAAAAGCCAAACTGAAGTCGCTCTGGGCACCCTCCCCCGTCCCGGCTAATCCTGGATTGCTCCCAGGCTGTGGCCGCGCAGCCAACCAGGCTCACCTGAATTCTAGACAGGCCTCCTCTCTGAGCCACCGTCCCCGCCTCTACTTGTAGCAAGTGTTATGACTGCTTCCAACGACTAACCCACAACCATGTGTGACTGACACCATAGTACTGGGATACTTACGAATCTTACTAATACTTTCTAATAAAGGGAAGTGGACCCATCCAGGCAGCAAGGGACAGAGAAGAGGAGCTACTGGAGGCTGAGTGACCCTGGCTAGAGTCCTCTGCCTAACCCTTCCACACAGACCCCTTTCATATGGGGGCTACTGTATTCCTCCATCAGGCCTTAACAGACCTCGGTTCTCGAAGAGTGGGGACTTGGGAAGACAGGCTGCATGGAGCAGACAGAGAAGTCAGCACGAAGGGGCTGGCGGGCTGATGGGGTGGAGTTGCCCACTCCCCATGGCACAGAGATGACAGGAGATGACAGCGGCTCGGCTCCACTCTGCTAACCAGAGGCTGGAAACACCCATGCTCACTCCTTTCTCTTTCCGACTCAGAATGCCTGCCAGCATGCGCGCCAACACAGACAGGCCAGCACCCGCAAAGTCCGGTGTTCTCCTTGGGAGCCACTTCCAAGTCAAGGCCTCACTCAGAGTTGTCCCTTTCACAGGTAGGATCAGGGTGTAATGTGGCAGAGAGCATGTTTCGGGGAGAGTCTGGCATCATGACAGCTACATTCAAAGTCTATGAAGATGCCTGGTTTTGACCTAATCGCTCTGCTCTTAGAAATCTGTCAACACCAGTGCGGACGATGGCAAATGTGCCACCACCCTGTCTGCAACAGGGGCCTGTCTGCCTTTGGGACAACTGCTAAGCCAATGGCTTGACACACATAAACCCCTCAGTTGAAGGCGCCGTAAGGAGGAAAAGATGATGCCACACATGAAACGGAAGTGAAGCCTTTCCCTGATACGGGAAAGTGCTCGAGGCGTGTTACAAGATGACAAGCAGGACGTAGAGATGTCTTACAGAAATACCTGGAGTGGCAACAGCGACTCTACTTCGTGGGAGTAGGGACGACGTTCACATTTTCCCTTGCACAGGTTTTCCTACAAAGGGACTACATTCCTTTCAGTTTTCAGTATGAGAAATTATTAGGAAGACTATGTTAAGAATAGATTTTAGCAGCTGTTAGATACCAGGGAGACGCAATCAACACTCCCCAGACTATGGAAATTACAGGACAAACAGCAAATAAACAACAGTGAAAAGAAAAGGGGGAGGTGGGTACCATGGATAAACACATTTTTTATAAGTCAGTTTTAACATATATGTCTCATTTGGATGATGATCTGAACACATCATTTGTTAAAAAAAATAACTGGGAGAATTTGAACATTTATACTTAATGATGCAGAGAAAATCATTTTTTAGATGATTACACAGTGGTTCAATTATTTGTAGCCCCCAACTCCTTCTCTTTTAGAGACACAGTCTAAAACATTTATGGACAAACTAGAACACTGTCTGGGATTGCTTGAAAAACCAGGATGGAGGTAAAGATGAAAACAAGGCTGGCCAAAAGCAGATCATGGCTGAGGTGGGGTAATAGCCACTTAGTTGTCTCTGTGTGTGTGTAGATACTGCAAAACCTGGAAACAAGCAACAGACTGAAACAGAAACATGCCCAAAAGAAAAGCAACTTGAAGGAATGAGCGAGATGGACCATAAAATGTGTGTGTGTGCATAATGGCAAAGTATTACAATACTATCTAGCAACAAAATTCTTATTGTTAAAAAAGGTATTCTTACATTAAAAATTATTTGACAAAACATTTCACAGATCTGTGTCTTTCAGAAGATGAGCTGCTATGAGAGGAGGCTGGGGGGCTGAGAGAGAAGACATAAGATCGCTGGCACGCCCTGGTGGCCTAGTGGATTGGCCCACTGTGGTGCGGTCCACATATGCCCCAAGGCCCCTGGTTTGGGGAGGGGGCGGGGGGGGGGGGGAGAGACACAACAGATAAAAATAAAGTGAATTAAGTGCTGTTTCTCCTCTCTCTCTCTGCCTGCCTACTCACCTTCATTCCAGCCTGCACCTTTCCTTAAAAAAAAAAAACAACTGATTGCTAACTGACCTCAAACCTCAACAAGCTAACCCGTCTCATGATCTTTGATAAGCCATTCTGACTTTTTGAGCCTCAGTTTCCTCAGCCGTCAAATGCTGAGGAAATGCTGGCTTTGCTGCCTAACGAAGAAGTGTGTGGATGTGATGAGATTACACATACGCATGAAAGCACTTTGCAAATTGTTGAGTACAAAAATGAAGCACACAATTGCTCATAAAATCATGATTCACTACTTACCATTCATAATGAAAAATCAAAGGAGTCTTTTCGAAAATACAAGTTCTCTCATTAGTCCCTCTGATACCCTGATGCCATATCATGAACAGGCCATCCATATTGAATAAGGCAAAGTATTAACTTTAAACGCCTGCCATGTAAAAACTAATCAGGAAGGAAGAACGCTTTCCTTCTCTACCGGCAGAACTGTGGCTTGCTGCTATGTGTCTATGTGTGTTTGTTTCTATAAAGTAAACGCTCACCTGACTTCTGTTCCCAGGTCCTTTGCAGCTAAGTCACTCACAACTAAGACAGGCTGGTGGGAGTAGGGAGGACTCTGGAGCCCGGCAGGTTTGATTCCTGGCTCCATCATGTACTCGCTGGGTGACATGGGGGTCAGAAGTGATATGCAAAGTACAGAGTTGGCACTCAAAATGTGCAAGCTGTCACCGAAATGACTAGTGAAAGGTTGCAGATTGCAGGCATCAAAGGGCAGACCAAGAATTTGCCTCCTCATCCAGGTCAACCCTGAATCTGTGGCAAGATCTTCAGGAAATTTGGTAATTTGAGGGTTTTTCCACTGACTCTATGCCCTTGCCAGGCATAACTAAAGTTCAGAGAGGCAGTCAACAGTATTTGAAGCACCTTTACCAGATCTGCTCTTAAAAACTATAAATCAAATACAGTTTCACTATAATCATTATGCTGATTAAATTTCAAAATGAAAATTCAGTTAAAAAGAGGTGTCTCTGGTCTAAAGTGCTCACAATCTACCAAAAGTGAAGACTGTGAATAAGAATATAATTTAGTTCCCTAGCCTTTCTATGAGAAACTTAGCCTAAAACCAGAGGTGGGGAAATATCCCTTCCCTGGCCATGCTGCTGGAGTTTATCGCTCTGTCAGGAAGTTCTTGTTCAACTCTAACCGAAATATCTCATCTTCACCAAAGCCAGTTTCCTGATTGTTCTGTTCCATTAGTATTCTATTCACAAGACAACACATTTTCTCTTGAGGCTGAGTCAGATAGAAGGAGCTGGATTGTGCTGAATCCTTTCTAAGCCTGCCATGACATCTGTGAAATGGGGAAACAGCACCCACCCCACAGAGCTGCTGAAAGGAATAAATTGAGATGATGTGTGTAGGGCACACACCCAGCACAGCGCCCAGTAGGTATTTAATTGCAGTGCTTGTGGATTCTGAATTTGTTCAAATTTTTACACACAAAATTCAGAAGCCTTGGGACGGTGACAACATCCCTTGACTTGTCACCATTTTATTTACTGGGAGGCAGAGTGTTCGCTTCACTGCTATGAAAAATATTACTATTATTAAAGCAGCAGGCGCTGCAGGACCAGCCGTGAATGCTTATTTTGATTTGCACTTTGTGGAAATAAGGAGTATCTAATTTTATGTAAGTGCTATTAATGTGAATAAACACCACAAGGAAAAGGAAATGGGCTTTGGTTAAAAAAAATGATTCATGAAACATAAAGGAAGACTCCCTGCATTTCAAAACAAATCAAGAGGCTCATATGGTATTTTATGTGTCACTGGTCAAAGAAGCCACTTCATGGAATGAAAGCTGTCTGCTCTCACCAGACCGCGGAGCAGCTTGTTATTTAACAAGAGAAGGCCAACAAAACCGGAAAATTGTCTTAAACAGAGCCTAGGTGTCGTGCCGAAACTTCGATCTATCCTGGGTCTCTATGGAAGGTTATTTTTGAGCCTCAGGTCATCCCATGGGATTTAAACAGCAATGGGGTGGCCTCTTCCATGCCCACACACTATGTGGGATGTTGGTCTTGCTTGGCCACATCAGGAAAACCATAACTAGGCTGCATAGCAATCTGACCACAGCCTTCAAAGTGTTCCAAATGAATACTGGGTAGAAAGAGTCCAGGAGAAGGGGCATTTGCAGAGGGAAGGGCAAAGAAACTGGCATCTTCCCGGGGCTGCCTTTGTTTTCTACTGCTTTTCCCAATAATCCTGTCTGGTACCGTCCTCTTCTCGCTTCAGTGAAGAATCAAGGAGGAGCCCAAAGAAGAAGGCCCTCGTCCCAGCTTCCCTGATGTGGCTATACACGGAGGGACGCCCACCCTCCTACCCTTTTCTGAGGAGCACTACCGCACCCAAGTCCTGCTGAAGGCATGGGCTTAGCCCAACTCAGCGAACCCGATCAATTAGCCAGAACTGACGGACTATCGTAATCTCCTGACACAAGCTGGGCCACCCAACCCTCCCTCCCAGACGGAATCGGGCACAGGTGTGGGCACTGGAGCTGGGCTGCCATGCTCTGCCATTTGCTGAAAAGAGAAGATCCTAATTTCCTATCGTTTTTCCCCGACGTTCCATAAAAAACCCTCATGAGTCCTTCCAGTAAGTCCCTATTTTGCCTGAACTAGTATTTTCTTCAACAACAAAAGGGCCTCGGATTCCTGATCCATAGAAAGGAAGATTGAACTGGATGGTCTCTAAGGCCTTTTCCTGCTCTGTGGACTTTATTTCATAACGCAGTCACCGTGCCAGGTGCCAGGCTAGGCTCTGGGACGTGACCATCCCTGCCCTAGCCCCTAAGACAAGGCTACAGAAAGACAAGTTCTCCAGGTTGTATTAACAAGGGCCGATAAGAGTCCACGCCTTCCTCCATCCGAAGCACACCTGGTGGGAAAAGGAAAGGTCCAGCTCAACTTAGCTAACTCTGCTTTCTGTAATTCTGCTCAGGACCAAAATACAATCTGATTTTAGGCCTTAGCTCCCTGGTGCCTGAGGTTCTGATTTTGTTTTCCTAACTTCTGGGTGGCTAAATTGGATGTTGTCTTATCAAAAGAGCATACAATCCAGTTCTTTTAGGAAAATTACACCATAGCCTTCGCGCTGGAGTTCAGCTCTTGCGTAAGTGACCACGAAGAGCACCATGACACGGGGCGGCTCAGCATATGCCCAGGGCCAGAAAGGGTCCAAAGCGAACCCCAGGATTCTGATTAGCTCGAGCAGGGTCAAGAGCCTCCAGGTCTGATCTGGCCCCCGCTCCACAAATAACTAAACTCATTTTACTGACACTACACAGGAGTTCTGAAGTGCACAGAAATGCCAATTCAAGGAGAGATCCTTTTCTTTCAATCTCCTGCCTCCCAACCAAAATAGAATTCCTGTGGTCTCAGCGACAGGCTGTAATCAGTGAAGCACACAGCCTGGCTGCCGCTGTGTCCAGTCAGGGCCATGACATAAATGCTTCCCCAGCACCTCCCTACAAATGACCAAAGTCAAAGATCTGCATTTCTTATGCAACAGGAAAATCAAAGGGGCAGCATTGTCCCAGCTTTAAAAGAGGCGACAAGTAACAAACGACTAGCAGTGACACAAGGAAACACATACAGTGAGGCAAACTGGCCTGAATCAGAGGGGACAGTTCTGCTCTCTGGTTCCCTTACTTCCGAGTAGGACCCACCCTGGGTCCAGTACAGAGTAATACGAGTTGACAGTCTGTGTCAGATCGACTTGGCTCTGACCGTGACCCCCGAAGGCCTGAGTGTTTAGGGCTGCACAGTCCCCCATCTAGTCCTATCTGTGCCTCTGCCCCCCGGTCCTTCCTGGGCTTGTCACCCGCCCTTGTGAAATGAGTCTGCCAAGGCTCGTCCTCTGAGCTGCACAGTCGAGGGTCTAATGTGAGAACATCACAATAGCAGAAGGGTCAGAAGAACAATCATTTACAGAGCACAGGCCATGCCAGGCACTCTTCGAAGTTCTTCACGTAGACTGACTCACTAAGAGGGACACCCACCTTACAGGGACACCGAAGCCTCAGTAACATGGCCAACACACACAAGAAGAATATAGGGTGCAATTAAGCCCAGTAGGAGAGCTTTGCCTTCTCAACCCGCATGTGACAGCTGGTCCACAGTGAGAGGACCCTGCCCATCTCCTCATCGAGGAACACATCTCATCTTCCGCCCTGTCCCACACGCGAGGGCCCACCAACCTAACTGGTCAGACCCTGACATGCACGAGGCGACATTTTACCAGCAATGACGTCACTTGAGGGCCTCGCATGCATGATTCCCCTTTATAGTCAAAACAAGGTTATTTATCAAATGAAGAAACCAAGGATTAGAGGCAAAGTGTGGTCACTAGCCCATTGTTACTCATGTTTAAATAATATGTGGGAACGACTGAGGCCAAGATCTGGCTCAAGTCCCCAAATGACTCGGCTACGTAAATGAAAACCACTTCTCTCAAAGAGGCCTCCTCGACTCACAGTCATCAAGGAAGAAGGGTGGACAGTGTGTGAACACCCATCACCACAAATGGTTCTAATGAAAGCCTCTTAGCCCACATCAGGGAGGCTACTGTGGCCTCACATGGCACGTCTTGTGACATGACGAAGCAACCAGCAGACTGACTAGAAGACAGGGGACCTAAACTCAGTGCACGCCGTGCGCCCTCTACCTGGAAGCAAGTTCTGGGGAGCGAGACTGGAAACGAGGCTTGGCCCCCAACTCCGAAACTACACAGAACCAGCCTCCATAGCCCTGTTGGACAGGAGTACGAAGAGCCTGGGCGGGGGCTCAGACCAGAACTTAAATGCCTGCATCACTGCCTTCTTACCTTTAGGCTCAGCCTCCACCTCTGACAGTGACAAGACCAAACTAGATCTGTGTGTCCCTGTCACTCACGTACTTTCTCCCACAGGAGATACAAGACTTGCAGCAGGCTCTTTCAGCAAACCAAGCACAAGGAGATAGCATTTGCCTTCCCAGTTGGAGGAAAGTATAACTGGCAGTCTGCGCACCTGAGCGAATCTGTGCTGCGCCACTGAGCTACTGTGGTCTGGCACGAGAGTTAAGCTGAACCACACTTTCGGGGGTGTCTACAAAGTTTTCAGAAATACTGCAAGTGGCTGTTAGACTCCCAACTTCCATGGGTCCCTCAGAGCTCAGGCTCCTAGACTGGCAACACCAGACAAGATTTTCTCCAAACTCCGTTCAACCCGGGTCAAGGGATTCTCGTACCCTTTAAACAGGCAGCATCATGGAGGCCAGGCAGCTAGACACAGACAGCTAGAGAGCACTGCAGCAAAACCCCAGCCTGGAGCTGGCGTCCTCAGCCAGAGCTGTGGGCAGCTCCTGGAGAAGAAGGCAGACCAGTCAAGAGCCCGGGACTCACTATGCCGGGGTGAGCCTGGAAGCCACTGGGCCATTTTCACTTCTGCTGAGCCCAGGGAGGGCTGTGGCAGCAAAGATGACAACAGGAAGGGATTTCAGGAGGTCCTCCAGCAAGCGGTATCGGAAGAAGAGAGAAAAGGAACTGTCTTTTCTTTTTTTCTCTACCTCACACACTCTCTGGCACTAGAAATCAGCAGGGATAAGAAAAATCATTAGCGGGTTTCTATTTAATGGGCCTTCCATGATTAAAAAGAAAACAAACAAAAAAACCAACTAATTAGCAGACTGGAAGCACAAAAAAAAAACAAACACACAGTAAAAATACAAAAGCAACAGTAAAGATTTTCAAATCCAAACATGCTGTGGCTAGTCCATGTCTATCATTTACTACGTATGATCCTGGGCAAGGCTCCCGCCTCTCTGACACTTGGTTTATTCAGATGTAAAAGAGTAAGATGACTATCAATGTTTTCAGACACGGGTTTTACTAGTACATGCAAATCCCGAAGATGGGCATGTCCTGGTGGTTTAGCAGTGAAGTCCACTGACTACGCCCAGTACAATCCAAAAACATCCCAGGAACCTGGGTTGGCAGCCTGCGGGAAAAAGGCGAACAAACTAAAATAAAGAAACGCTTCTTCCTCCTCTCTCTCCCTGCCTGCCTGCCGGCCTTCATTCCTGGCCTGCACCTTTCCTTTAAAATTAATCAATAAAAATAAATCCTGAAGATGTATATAAGGTACTTACCATTAGGATGGAATATCCAGCTACCAGGTTTGAGCCTTATTTTAAAACAAGCATGAGTTCTGGGACATGAAGGACGTTCTTCTTTCTTTCTTTGCTTCTGACAGTAAATATGTCCTTTACTCACTGAACGCTGCTGGTTATGTGTAGAGAAAATTCACCCTATACAAGCCTTCCTACTGGGTCAGAGGGTCAGGTCACAGAGTCCAGACTAGCAGCACCAAGGGAAGATTTGCTAACCTTTTGTTGTTTGATTTTTAAAAAGTGAGACAAAGTACATTTTCTTTACCTTAAGCAATGCGTAGGACCAACCCTGATTTTATCTGAACCCTTCCTGAGACTTGTTTTCCTTTAAAGCTACACCCTAGCTATGTAGGTGCTATCTACCAGCTTCAATGCCTGAGAAGGCAAGCACTTGCATTCTACAAGGTTGGGAACTGCTGAACAAGATGAGACTTCAAGCCCTGGCCTCAGAGCTACGTGTGAGATTGCAGGGAA
The DNA here is from genome assembly GCA_004363575.1 of Solenodon paradoxus. Lineage (NCBI taxonomy): Eukaryota > Metazoa > Chordata > Mammalia > Eulipotyphla > Solenodontidae > Solenodon > Solenodon paradoxus. The sequence continues at coordinate 10,228 of RJWH01003991.1, forward strand.
TACCGCCTGAGGTCCTGAAAGCATTTGTCCAAGACTAATGACAGAGGATGCCCTAAGAACTTGGATAAAAACAAAAACTCAACGGCAAGATGAACCCTGACTGGATGCAGGAGGACCCAGTAGAAAAGAGATTAATCCCCAAATTCACTGCTGATTGCTTATGTGACTTCGAGCAAAGTACTTAACAGCAGTAAGATGGATATAAACCGTAAATACTATGTACAGGGCTTGCACATAGTAGGGACGCTAATAACTGGTAACTCCAAGCCTCAGATAAGAGTATATACACAGCTGGCACATAATAGAAGCACAAAGGACAGGTAATCACGGTTATATGAAAAAGACCTACATAAGGAATCTACATTCCACACCTTCAAACATTTCTTTGCCTTTAAAAAAGGACCTATAGCATCTCACCTGCATGTGTTAAATTAAAACAATCCGGCCTCTAGAGCAAGACCCACACTTGGTTGCCAGTTGCATTAGAGAATTTGGATGATACACTTTTGCAGGCAGGACTTACATCTTAGTATTCCCAAGGTCTAGCGCCCCACTGGGCACACATAACAGGCACCAGCCAATTTGTATGTCGGATGGTAAGTGACTAATTTAGCTTGTATTGCCAGACTGAACACCCTGCATTATGTGCCCTACTTTGAACTGTCCCTTTCTACCTTAGGAACAGAAAGGCCTGTTTCTCTCTTAAGACTATTAGTCTCTTGATAACCAATCCAGATCATAACCCCAACACCTCAGCAGGACCTAGCGAAGGGAGTGGTACAAAGCTCCTGCAAAAATGTGTTGAGTTCCGGGAGCATATCCAAATAAATTCCCACTTTTGAATCTGAAAAAGCATAACCAAATCTTTGAGGGGCCAGGGAAATAAAGAGGATATGTGCCAACTATTAAGAACTCCCTGGAATATGAACATAAAGAAACCCTAAGCCACCTGGGAACTTAGGTCAACTGTCTCGTTAGACCAAAATTAGAAGCGACAATGAAAGAGACGCCTGCTCTGTAGTCGGCAAGGTCACTTAAAGTGTCTTCGGCAACACTGAGAAGATCTATTTTATGATTTTTGTGGTTTAAGTATTCCATTTACTTACTAGCCATTTGACTCTGGGAACAAAATCATCTCTTCATATCTTCATATCGCAAGGTCTCAATTTCCCACTCTGTAAAATGGAGATAATTGTTCCATCTTCAGAAAGCTCACAGAGGATTATATGTGATCATTCCCTCCATGTGCTTACCAGGGGCCAGGTACAGAGCAGCTGCTCAATAAATGGGAAAAACAGGCCTCTTCCACTGCCAAGCGTAAGTGTGGCCCGATATTCAACAAGCCAAGCATGTCCTTTCGCCTGTTGGACTCCTCCTTTCACGAAGGACTAGGTCAGCCATGGCAGCGCTAAGCCTTTTAAAGGGGAGAGTCCGTTCCTGTATAACAGTCCTGGAGTGCCTTTCCCTTCTCGGGCAAATCTCTTCTCTAGTCACTTACTCATAACTTCCAAATGCTTGTGCATAAAAGTCAGTGTGCTTTGGTTGCTGAATAAGCAAAACACTGGCTTTCTGCTTGGAAAACATTCATACACCAGGATGAAATCCTGGCAGTCAGTCCGTTCCTGCTTCCCCGAAGCGGCCACTCACGGTTTGTCAGCCAAACCAGGACTCTCAGAATCAAGGGGGACCTCTGCCCCCAGAAATAAACTCTTGGCCTCTTTTTACCACTATTTCTGACCCATTTCCTAGATGGCTCATCACAAATTAAAATAAAAACAACAACTGCAAAGCACAGTGCTCTTTGCCAAGGAGGCTTGGTCAAAGGAGAGAGCGGTTCACTTGGGGCTCCAAGTTTGGAGGCCCAGCACAGTTCTTTAGGTAAGACTTGCGTATGATAATTAAGAATCAAGGAGCACTAAGTTCATATATAATTGGAAAGGCATTATTAGTTCTAATTACTAGAACTAGAAAAAGATTTTTTAAAAAGAATTCTAAGTTGCCCAAATTAACTCCTATTCCTGTTTTCATTCACATCACCAAAATTACCCCAAAGTCCTATTCCTAAGAATAAGCAAAAGCTAACAGAAACAGCCTTCGTAATGTTTCCAAGTATCTCTTACAAACCAGATGCCAACAAGACTGTGTCATGCGTCCAAAATATGTCCTTCTCTTTTGAGGATAACAACCTTAAACCACATTATTTAAAAAAAACTGAATTGTGATCCACTTAAGGCATTTCAAATAATGTGCCCTTCCATACATGTAAGCTTGGGGGAGGAATATAAAATTCAACTGCGGTGATTATCTATTAATAAGGCTCTAAAAAGGGTACACATTTCACATTTATCCGAAAGGCAACTACTCAAGAATCCAATCTCATGGAATAAGATTTATGAGTTAAAAGACGCAGACGGAGAACAATGACTTCTTGACCAGAACTATACCCCAGTTTAGAAAAAGAATTACAAAATTATTGTGGCATTCTGAATGAAACATTTACTGTTTTATTTTTTGAGAATATGAATATTATCCATGCCCTCTAACACTGCATGACACGTTTGAACTTCTAGCCTGGTTTCAATGCCTTCTCATGTTTATAGGCGACCACACTTGTATCATTAGATCTATTTTCCTACCTAACCTTGCAAAACAGCATTTCCCCACTCAAAAATGTATCCATTTGCATTTGCTTGAAAATTCATTTAAACGATCAAGAGCGGCTGCATGTAATTTAACATTAACTCTATTCTCTGGTGTTCCTGCAAAAGAGGCCCACATATCCTTACCAAGAGCATCACCAACTACTTACCCTTATCACAGTGCGCACAAACAGAATAGTCACGCTATCTGCACGTGCAGGAAAAGAAAGCTAAAATAACTGACAGCTCTAATAGCGGGCACTGAAGGACTTATCTAGAAGCGAAAGAACCACTCAGTCTAATCAATAGAACACCCTTTAGAGGCATAAGCAATTAGTACAGAAAAGGATGCAAAATGCTCCTTACATGGGCATGTTCCAATTTATCACAATGAAGGACAAAATGCCTCATAGGGTTGAACACCCAGGAACTCCACTGAATCTCAGAAAAGAAAAAGCTAAGCATCAGATTAGTGCAACAGACTAATAGTTCATACACATACATACACACACACCCATTTACCTCTGGCTTCCAAACCAAGTTAGTTAGTTGGCATTTCTCCAACCATTTGAAAATTCAGTTCAATCACTCAACATAAATTTCAGAGAGAACTCTAGAAGCATCCCCAGCTGGAATAAAACCTTTGGACGAATCCACTGCACCAAGCAGGCAAGATGGGCCCCAATGCTAACAGATATATTTGCTCTCCTAAAATTTAAGATCCCAGTGTTTCCGAACGCCAGTTCTGCAGCAACCTGGTATGAAGAGCCATCAAGCAGGTTGTTAAAGGGGTCTGCTCACAGAAGCCCAGGCTTCCCAGTGTTGCAGGGGGCTGGCCAGGGAGTGCTTCGATCAGAAGCGGCCCCAACCTCAAGTACCTCAACCACAAGGCATCCACCCAGGGAAGGATCTCCCTTCCCAACGGCCCGCCCACCCCGCAGGCTATCTTTTTCAGCTGCAATCGATTTGGCGCGTATGGAAGGAGACCGAGCAGAGTTCCAGGGCAAAAGTTCTGTATGGATTGAGACGCACAGGCTGCCGCAGCTCCAGGGCTGGCCGCTTCCTCCTTCCCCACCCACCCAGCCCTATCACTAATTCACTTAACATTTCAAAGGAAATCGCTAAGCCAGGGACCCAGACCCCAGACACCCACAACGCTTCCCTGGAGGGTGTAGATAAGAAGAGCGGTTCTTTCCGCAGTCTCGGGCTTCCCTCCTGCCGTCTGCCAGCGCCCGCAGGGAACAGGGGCCTCAGCCGGTTCACAGCCTACGAGTGCCCTGTGGGCAGGTCCAGCTGGCGCAGCAGCCTCCAGCTCACCAACACCTCCAGACGGGAGCCGGCGGCGACCTGTCTGCGCAGATCTCTTTGCACGCACTCAGGGCTTTGGGTGTTGGGGGCTAGAAGGGGGTGGGGGCAATCCTGGGGTGCAGGCAGTCCCAGCCTAAAATCCCCCATTCCTTTGGGATTTTTCCACGGGCCCTTGCCTCTGCACCTAAGCCTGCCTGGGGCCGCGGGGCTTACTGAGGTGCCTTCACTGCCCATCTCCCAGGCCCGTGACGGTGCCGGTGACCTTGGCCACGTACTTCGCCTCCCGCTGCCCTCGTAGGCCTGACACCACCTACTTCGCGGGTTATGAGCGGGTCACAATGATGTGAAAAGCGCCGAGCAAACTGCCTGGTACCCAGGAAGGGTTCAAGATAGGGAGGAAAAGACGACTTCCCCTTCCTCCCTCTTTTTCCTGGGGGTCCTGAGCTCGCGCAGTCCGCTCGCCATCTCCTGCGGCCTGGGGTGGGCGCCGGGGACACAGGAGGCAGGAACTGCAGAGCGGCAGTCCCCTACTCCCCTGGGAGCGGTGGGGCGGCGTAGTTAATCGGAGGGGGTGTGGCTCCCCCTGTCTCCCAGTCCCCCTTCCAGCCCGCTCAGACAGTACGGCCATCCATGCAAGACAGTCTGCGAGCGCGGGCGGCGGGCGGGCCGGCCCCGACCCACCTCTTCCAGCAGCGTGACGGTGTTCCTGCAGTTGTGCAGCCGCGTGGTGAAGCTGGACGTGGTGGGCGAGTTGTAGTCCTCGGTGGTCTCGGCGATGAACTCGGACACGGAGATCTGGTCCGGCATCCTGCCGGGGGGGCGAGACACAAGCAGGGGCGGGGGGTGAGTCACCGCGCAGGCTCCCGGGGCCGCCGTCCGCCCGGCGGCTCATGAACGCCCGGGCAGCCCGCCACCCGGCGCCCGGCCTGCGCGGCTCCGGTCTCGGCGGCGGCGGGAGGAGGCGGGCGACGCAGGCGGCGGCGCTCAGGCTCGGCGCTCGGCGCGGGGCCCTTCAAAGTCCCAGCCGCGCGCGGGGCAGGGGGCTCTGGGGGACCCGCCTCCCTGTGCTCATGCCGGCGGCGCGGACGCGAGGGGCGCGGCGCGGGGGCGGCGGCAGGAAGCGCGGGGCGGCGGGCGCTGCCTCCTTGGACGCTGACAGGCGGCGGCGAGGACAGCGACCGACTGAGCGCTGGGTCCCGCGGGCGGGCGGGCGGCGCTCCCGCAGAGTCACGGGGACAAACAAGGAAGTGTTCTGCGCACGCGCCGCCCCCCCCCCTGCGCCCCCGCCCCGCCCCCGCCGCCCGCACCGCCTCCCGGGCCACGTTCCGACGCGGGCGGGCGGGCGCCGGGCGGGCGCCGGGCGGGAGCCGCGTGGTTCGGAAGCTGCGTTCGCGGGCCGCCCCCGGAGCATTACTTCAGCGGGCTCGTTACGCGAGCGTTTTGCACAAAAAAAAAAAAAAAAAAAAAAAGGATGGGGGGAACCAAAAAAAAGTTGTACGTGTTCTTTTTTAGGCCCATGTGGGTGCAGGAAGCCAGGCCGGGAGAGCCTCCGCCTGCAGCAGGGCTGCGGGGCTGCGGGGCGGCTTCTGGGGGCGGGCGGGGAGCTGGAGGGAGCCCAGGCTGGCAGCCGCCCGCTCGCCTGGCTCCCGCCCTCCCTCGCTTTTGCAAGGCGCTCGTCGCCGTTGGAAGTCTAGTTTTGCACCACTGGCTTAGGTCGCTAACGGACTAAGTGAAGACTAATGGAAGGGTTTTGCTTTAAAAAAAAAATAATTTTCTGATCTTTCATTTGCACTATTTTTTTTTTTTTCAACCCGGAGTGAAGACCAGGGTCGGGGAGTGTAAAAGGCACTACCCAAGGTGCCAATGGCGTACGACGCCTAAACAGATGCCAGATTTCAGCGGAAAAAGTACCAACAGATTGCTCATTCGTCGGCCCCAGCAGATGGCTATTTTTTTTTACTAGCTCAATCTACTTAGTCCAAAGAATCCATTTAATTTCTCACCATTGACTGCAGATGAAATTGGTTTTAAAAAGAAAAAGAAAAAAAAAGCTAGGCCCAGGGGACGCGACTGACAATGGGCTCCTGTAATTGGAGCCCTAGATGCCGCCTCCGTAACGTTGTCTCCCAAATGCGCCCCCTTAGGGCACAAGTCTGGCCCTGTAACCTCCCCCAGGATTGAGTTCCTGCTACCTGGAAGGATTATCTGTTCTGGGGCTCTTAACCCCAATTACAACGCAGTCCCCCAAGGCAGGGATCTTGTCTTAGCTTTGGACGTGGTACAGAGAAGCAACTCACTGGTTGGTGGAATGCAAATGTATCACATTGCTTACTGTCAACACATATTTACTGAGGGCTACTCTATCCCCTGGAGGCTCGGTATTACCACGCCCCCACTTTCAGGAGCTTGCCTGTAGGCTGGAAACAGACAACCTACAGAAATACAAAGTGGAGGAAGGAAGTTACAGAGTGGCTGCAGTGTCAGAATTGTTCCGAGGAGTTTTGACAAACTGACGTTTTGAGAGTTGCACCCTGTGGGTGTCCTGTTGGCTGTGGGACCATGCCTCTAGTTGAAGAGGGATGGTAAGGGCACCGACCCCAGGAGGCTGTCCTGGGGTTTCAGTGATAAGGAGAAAGTGCTCTGTGCACAGGAAAGACATTCTGAGAGTTGGAGGTGCTTTGAGCACCTGTGTGGGCTGTACTGTGCCTGCTCCTGGCCTGGACCAGGCCTCCAGGGCACAGCTTATCAGTGTCAGGTAGGCAGGTATCTCCGCTGACCTAAGGAGGCATTTCTAGCAATGTGTGTGAATAACAAGTCCGCCCTGGCATTCTAAAAAAAAAAAAGTGATAAAGAGGTCCTCACTCTACCCAGAGTTTCGGGTTACCCTGGGGGAGCATCGGACCCCTGAGTTAGAATCCTGGGGGAAAGCAACCAGGGCGAACATTCCTGCCTGCACCTTTCCTTAAAAAACAAACCAACCAAACAAACCAAGGCTGAGGTTTGAGAGAGCCAGAAGGCATTAGTAGGCATTGGAAGACCTGCTCCTGGAGGTCACTTGCACAAGAAGAGGGGGTGACAGACTTATGGAGTATGAGCTCCCCAGAAGAAAAATCCTTTTTCTCCTCACATACTAGCCAGCCCATCTGCATCTGGAAAGTTCTGTGAGTTGGAGAAAAATGGCTTTTCCGAGTTTTGGCTAATGAAGCTCTCAGAGTCTCAGTAACTGCCGTGGTGGCCCACCATGTGGAGAACTGAAGCACATAAAATGCAGCCCTTAGACTTCCTTCTGCTCCAAGAGGGACTTCCTCTAGGCTGGAAATTAATTTAGACTTTGACTTTGCATGTATGAGTTCTTCCCTCTATTGCACGCTGTCATCTAATGCCTGTCATCTCCACTTGGCTGGTAGCACCTTCCATCCTACTGTATGGTATATAGTCAACACTAGATAAGATATGAGCTGTTATTAGAAGCCTAGAGTCAATGAATAATTGCCTCAGTGCTAGCAGGCTTGGATTCTAGAGCTTTCTCTCTTATTAAGTGATGCTGTCAGTTAGGCCTTAGTGCCATCCCATCATAAAATAAAGGAGTGGGCATGTCAAAATAGCCACGCAGGTCTCTCCCAGTTGGCGCTGGGACTGTGTATATACACAGCTCTACAGATGCGAAGAATAAAGATGATTACAACAGGCTAATCTAACTGCAGTGGTAAATAGCTGGGGATTTCTTTCTCAACTGAATTCACTGAGAAGTCCAGGCTGCTGCCATCAATTGTTGTTTGTTTCATTTGAAGATTATGTTATATATCTGCTCCTCCTCCCCACCTCCTTGGGCCAAGACAAGAACACGTGAACAATGAGATATTGTGCCCTGGTAAGTATATACCTTCTCAGACTGTTCCACAATTAGTTTCAAAGGTTCACACCTCTACCCACCATTTCTAGGTTTCATGAGCCATAATCCTCTTTAAATTTGAAACCATGCCCCAGTGCAAACCATCTGTACCTCGCATTTTCTCAAATACCCTGAGAAAACCATTGCTGGGTATCTGAAAACCAACAGTCTGATGTGGGCAAAACTTCAGTGCTGAATTTTTTTGTGTAGAGCTGCTCTATTCCGGAGCCAGGAAACACACACACACACACACACACACACACACTTGTGCGTGCCTGCCTTTGTGTACGGCACATGTCACTTTGTTGTGGTCCTCAAAGTCCCTATCAAAGACTGTTCAACACCTTTGTATGCTCATGTCTGTTTCTTACCCTGAACACTGCTCACTGGGCAAGACACTCCTTGCCCAAATGCCCCTCACCCCCTTGAAAAGAGGCAAGATAGCTTGATTTCTTTGCAGCTGAAGGCTTCTTTCTCCCCCATCTACCTAACAACCATGAGCTACATTTGCAAGATGGCTGACAATGCCTGGAGGTAGAAGCATAGGGGTGAGAGTTGGGGTGCTCTCTGGTATCCTGATCAACAGTGCTAGCCAGTGCCCCCACCTGATGGGATAGAATGACAGCTGTCTTCCAGCTCCCCTCCACAGGGCCAATGGGTAGCGTAGAGATAGAGTCTGCTTTGTGTTACCTGGGTTGGGCCTGGGTTGGAATCTCTATCCCTTATTAGCCTTGTTCTCATCTGCAAAATTATAGTAATGATAAAACGACATGACCGGTTGTTCAGTGAAATGAAAAGAAAAGGTGTGGATAAAGCAGTTGACGCATAGTGAGTGATCAATGTTAGTTTCCTGTGAACTCCCTTTGTATGTGAAGTATGACTATAAATACACCTCTTTTCATTCCCCTACACAAATATATCTCTAAATTAGTCACCTGCAGGAGGAAAAGGGGGAGGGGAAGGCTGCACAGAAATTCCCAGTCTGGGACCTGGAATTTGGGAAGAGTCTTGAGGCAACTTGCTGCTGCTTCTACATTTCTCCTTTGTGGATCAGACCCATGAATGGGGGTTTCGGACTTTGAAAATAAATAAACAGTATCTAGAGTCAAATAGGATGACTGCTAACTGGGATCAGAAGTGAACTGAGACTCTAGAATAAAAGACGTGTTTTCAAAGAACACAGTTCCTGTAGAGGGTTTTCTGATCAAGCAACTTCTGGAGGCTAGAACGGCATTTATTTTGCAGGAGTAAAAGTTATAGGTTGATTTTCACACAGGAGAAGCTTGGTGCTCACCCTGGGGAGTAGTGTTGAGTCCCCTGCCTCTGGCCGTGCACAGTCCACAACATTCCAAGGATCCAGGTTTGTGTCCCAGGACTGGGAAGCGGGTGGGGGGAAGGGCTGACAACCAAGATGAACAACTAAATAAAATAAAGTACTTCTTCCTCCTTTCTCTTCCTGCCTGCCTGCTTGCTTACTTGTCTTCCTTCCTGCCTGTATCTTTCTTAAAAATGAAAATGGGAAGACCTGGCCTCACATCTCTGCCACACAGCTGGTATTAAACCCTATTCGAGCAATTCACTTCTCTGAATCTCTGTGTTCCCATCTACAAAATGGGGGCGATGATTGTCATTATCTCTTGGTGCTCTGAGTAGGTCAGTGAGCTGAGGCATATGAAGAACTTAGGTCTGAGGTAGCATCAGTAGACAGTCCTTTTCAGATACTACTATGGGAATACCGAAAACCTTATTTGGAAATATAAATTCTCATAGTCCTGCAAAAATAAATGCACACTGAGACCTGCTATATACCAGAATCTTTGCTACGCGTAGAACTGTGGACAACACTTAGTTTTCTTTAAATCTCATGACAACAGAGCACCCTAGTGATGCAGTGACCCATGCCTGGGGCGCAGTCCACATATAGCCCAGGAACACAGGTTCGCAGCCTGGGGCCAGGAGAAAACCTAAAAATGAACAACTAAGTAAATAAAATGCTTCTTCCTCCTCTCTCTTCCTGCCTGCCTTCATTCCAGCTGACCTTCCTGACAACTTTATAAGGTAAGGAGAATTATCCTAAACTTAGCAAAGAGAAATGGGAACCTCTTGGGGTGTGGGCTGCTGCTCCCTGAGCTGCCGTCATGTGCAGGGCCCGATTCATTCACCGAAGAGTCCTGCTACAGGAGTATGACAATAATAGGAACTGAAACAGGGTGACATGGCCTTGTAAGTGAACGTCCCAGAACCTGAGAAGTCCAGTACTTTTCCACTGCCTGCAAGATCGCCTCTGACTAGATGACTGTGGGGCCACTTTGCTGGCCATTTTCCCCAATCCAGGCAACCAAAGCGGTATTCTCATTTCACCTGATACTGTGTGGATTCTTTTTCTATCATCTTCATGAAGTGGTAGAGGAAAGCACAGCACTTTGCGGTGGTTAAGAGGAGGGAGGGAGGCATTTTCTCCCTGTGTTCTGCTGCTTGACTCGTGTTGGGACAGTCTACCCTAGCAAAGGATGCTTTTTTTCATGTACCTTACATGAGTGCTTCCCCAATGCACTCATGCCATTTCATGTATAAAAAAACGGCCTCCTATAATCTCATGTGTACTTAATCTCATTGAAGTACTCTAAGCAAAACCACTAGAGTGTTCTCTTAAAAAAGAGAAGAAGTGGTTATTTGACAAAAATCTACGCCCCTCTACCTCTGTGTTCATGACAACGCCTCCTGATGGAGTTTGGAAGAAAAGACTCCTATTGTAAATACCAACTGAATGAACTCAGGAAGGACTTCCTGTTCTGTCCTATGAAAGAAGAAGAAGAATATCAGCTAACAACTGTGCTGATTCTAGGCCCTTCGCTATTCTGAGTCATTACAGGCACGACTTCACCTAATAATCAAAATACAAAGCAATGGGGAAAAGTAATATGATGAGCAACATATAAAGCAGGCACTGGTATTATCCTCATTTCATGGATGGGGGAAACCTGAAACTTAAAGGTCACCTTGGCCAATGGTGGAACAAGATGGAGTAGCAGCCTGATTTCACAGCTCATCCAAGACAATGGGCCCATGGCCCAGGGAATCATTTTCTTTAACGCCTCTGCTATTGTCTTCTCCTCCCAGGCAGCTCATTACAAACCCAACTCAAACACAAGCTTGACTGGTTTGGAGAACTCTCCCCCCTATTCCTGTTGCTCCGGGTGGGATTAATCTTTGCATGGGTGCTTGCATTATAGCTTCTCTTACTCGGTCCTAAGAAGCTGGAAAAGGCTGACACTCTTTGGAGGGACTGAGATCCTCCCCAGTGCCAATCAGCTCTGTTAGTGGCAGGGTTCAGCTCAGAATTCAGATCTTTCTGAGTATCCTGCATTCTGAAATTTCCAGGACATTCACCCTCTGTATCACCTAAATCCCCAGGAACTGAGGGAGGGGCAGGAAATCCTGGACCCCCAGGCTTGGTATTTTACAAGCATCATCTGAATCTCACCAGTAGCTAGTGAGGTCCCCTGTGTTCTGCTGATGGAACTCAGATGCCTATGGAAGTTGCTCAAGGTCAATGGTAGATGGAGAACTGCTATTCACAGGCGTTGTGAAGCCAAACCCTGCAGACTTTTTTCTCCCCTAAGGGGGTGCCCAGTACAGATTCTGTGGGCCCCCTCCATCCCCAAAAAATGTGTTTTGAATTGAACTGGTTTTCTCTTACGAGCTACAGCATTTCTAATATAAGTAAAACAATCTGCAGTGAAGAAAAATGGCAGTGTTATATGGGATTCCTGAAAACTTGCAGTCTGTAGAGGTAAGGGATTTTAAATCTTCGTTTAATCCTGAAAAAGAAACATGAACCTGAAAAATGAGAAAAAAACCTTAAGAACATTCAGGTTTCTTTTTTGATGAATTTGCTTTGTTTTCATTTTAGTGGCTCACACTTAATCGTGCCCATTTCTGTGCTCTCTCAGGACTGAAAATATGCCTCTCTTATGAAACCCTTAACTATGGCACCGTTTTCCAAATCTTTATATTTCTTCAACTAGACTGTGAACTCCTTGAGGCAGGAGGGTTTTCCATTCACTGTCTGGAGCCATGTCAGAGTCCCAGGTGCTTAAGAGACACTTAGTGAATAGATGGAGGGAAGAATGAATGAAGGAAGGAAGGAATGAATCAACCAATTAATGAACAAACACATGAAGGGAAAAAAACAAACGTTTACAGGGAAGGGCTGTTAGAGGAACTGGGAGAGGAGGAGAAGGGGAAAGAAGAACCCTGGTTCTGAAAGTTACAGCAACATCATAAACTATCAGAGCCAGAAAGAATTTCACGGACAGTGTAGTTTCAATCCTTTCATTTCTCAGATGAGGAGACTCATTCTTGAGTGGCTGAGGAACTTGACTAGCTTTCCCAGGCAGATTAGTAGGGAACTGTGGCCAGATCCCAAGTAACCTGGCTTCCCAGGGCTTTCGCAGTCCTCCGCCTTTCCTAGTTCAATTTCAAAAATTAAAGACCTGTCCTCCGAAAAAATATTGGGAACTCCAGCTAAAAACAGCTTGATGGTCTTTGTGTCACAACATCCAGCAACACCTACAGACACCTGCCTCCAACAGCAGGTTCCTGGAAAATTATCAGTTTGTTCATTTCCTTATACCTTGATGAGAAAAAAAAATCTCACAGAAGTTAAGGAAAGCACATTAGTTGAGGACCTACTTTCCATTTTGCTTAAACTTGCCATTTCCAAGAACCCATAGACCATGTGAACTGAGGACTTCCTGTATTTAAAAACTGTAACTATGTAAAATTAGGCACAGGGTCACTTAAATGATGTCCCTAATATGGGGCATGACATCAGAGAAGTCAGTCCCCCCACTTCTTCATTCTCTGGTCTCCCTTTTCTTCGCCTCTCCCCTTTATCACCCCTTTCTCCTCCTCCCAGCTCTCCAAAGGCAGTTAGGCAGGAGTTTAAGGGCAGCTGATGTCAGTGGATAAACGAAGTCCTCCCAGCCCACCTTCTACCCTGCCTCAAGAGCCCCATGATAAAAGGCAAGAAGTCTTAAGACATGAGAAGAGAGATGACTGTGACCTCAACACCAGGAGTCAGTCTTGATATTTTAGGCAACATCCCATTTGTTCTCCAGCTGGGACAGAAATAGGGGGTTGGAACCCATATTCAGTTCCATTCCAGTTACTAAGCATCTCTCTCTCTTTTAGTAGTTAAGAGTGTCTGATCCGGTTTCAAATTTCCAGTTCAAATTCCAGCTCTGCCACTTACTAGGGACAGTACATTGGGTAAGTTATATCATGTCTCTTTTTTACTTTTAAAAGGAAAACTGACGTCAGGTATAAGGGAGAAAATCTATGCAAGGTGCTTAGCATGGTGCCTGGTATACAGTGAAGGAACTATAAAAGTAAGCTATTAATATCAGTATTTATATTCTAAGCAGGTCCTAGGCCAGACAATTCAGGTGCCCAAAAGATACATAGTACAATGCCCCTATTCGGACATGCAGACAGAGATACAAGTTTTCAACACGACTGATAAAATGGTAGAAGAATTCAAACAGGAAAGAAATGTGTGACCTATGACTTAAAGTTTAAAAAGGGGTCATTTCATGTATGGTGGCTCTCATTTAAATCTACTTTTATGAGCACTTTTCAAAGCTGCTCATCACCTAAAACATTAGTCAAGGAGAAAAAAATTAACCAATGACACCTTTTTATGATGAAAGCGCTCATTTTCCTTATAGTTAAAACCAGGAGCCCAGGAGCAGCTCTCTGAAGTCCTAAGGCAAAAGCATCCTGTAACTTGAATTCTTCTTGGGCATCAGTGCCAACCCAAACACAAGAAGGCTCCCACCTTGGCCTCAGCTCTATTCATAAGCCAAGAACAGTCTGAAGGTCATCGGTCCTAGGGTGGGGGCCACTGTTAGGGGTCCCTATGTTATGTCAATCTAGCCCCACATCTGATTTGCATTTCAAAAATGTGATTTCCCCTGCCATGTATCTGAACCCATGTCACAATGAGCTGTATTCTAACAGAATTTTTATCCTGATTATGTCAAATGTAGGACATCGGTCTATTTGAGAAAGGAAAATTGCCCACCCACTGCAGTTTTCTTCTTAGCATCTGCTATTTGGTTAACATCTTCCTCAAATGTGAACATGCCACATCACAGTAGGGACTCTAATTTTAAAAAAGCTCTAAAATTGCTAGCAAACCTTCAGCCAGACACATCTACCTTCTATTCCATTTATTTTTAATTTTCTGGTTGCTGTTTTTGAAAAATTAAGTCTTTTGGCTTTGGCCTGAAAGATTGAGAGGTATTATACAATGTCCTGGAGGTCTGGCAATGTAAACCAGAAGCCATGCACATACATCCCGACATCTCTGGTTCAAGACCCAGGGCCGGGAAACAATCAACGATGAACAGCTGAATAAGCTAAATAAAGTGCCTCTTCCTCTTCTCTCTTCCTGCCTGCCTGCTTACCTTCATTCTTGCCTGCACCTTTCCTTTAACAACAAATTGCTGTTTAAATGGAGAGAACTCACTGTTGATTAGATCAGAAGATAATTCTTTTCAGTTATCTTTCATTTTCCTTTTGTGAATAAACTGACTTTATAGAATGAACTTTAATGTACCCCAATTCATTTCAGCATCTTGAACTTAACAGCAGTTACTATACTTTCTGTCTGCCTAGCTCCCTCCTTTAGGAACTGAGTCCCTGTGGTTCTCCAGAGACTGTCCATGAGTCTCCACCTTCCCACTGAGAAGGCGGGACCCAGAGTAGCTCAGTCAGGAAAGCAGCGTCATTGCCTATTCCAACAGGCATGTCACTCCAGTAGGGCCTACCAGGGGGCGCTATGGGCCCAATATGGAAGCTAGGTCAACAGGAAGGTGTCTAGACCAAAAGATTTAGCAAGGCTTCAAGGACTGGTGACCATTTTGTCACACAGGTAGGAGCTTGAGTAAGAACGATGCAAACAAAAAGACGGCAAAAGGTAGAGCGAGGGAAAGGAAAAGGGACTGGGGATGAATCCTAGTGACAACATTTGAGCCACGTCGTTTGAATCATCTGCCTGATACCAGACCTGCCCTTCCGCCCCCAGGTATGTGAGCAAACAACACTTCTTAGTGTATGCTGCTCAGAGGTGCTGTCTACCAGTAAAACTGAAAGAGCCCTGGCTAATCTTTTCTGAGCTTCCAATACAATCTTCTCAGTTGGTAGACGTGTTTCCTAAAACAAACTATTCACTGACTCAGAACCTCAGCTTTCTAGTCTATAAAATGGGAATAGTAATAACCACCTCCAAGGATTGTTATAAAGAGTAAATTAGATAATCCACTTAAGAGAATGGGAGAAAATATTTGCACAGTTTACAGCTGGTAAAGGTCTAGCATCTAAAATAGATAAATACATGTAATTCAAAATAAAGGGGCAAATAACTAATATTTAAAGTCAGCAAAGGAGTTGAATAGACATTTCTCCAAAAAAGATACAGAAATGCATAACAGGAGTACCCTAGTGGCCTAGTGGTTAAGTCCACCAGGTACAGCCCACATATATCTCAAGGATAAGGGTTTGTGACACAGGGCCAGAGGGAATGGCCAAGATGAACAACTGAATTAAAAAAAATAAAGATGCTTCTTTCTCCTCTCTTGTCCTGCCTGCCTGCACTTTTCCTTTTAAAAAAAAAGTGGAGGGGAGGGGTTGAGGAACAGTTAATAAGCACATGAAAAGATGCTCAATATCATTATCATTAGAGAAATGTAAATCAAAAACAAAATGGGACACTACTTTATACCCACTAGGATAACTTCTATAAAAAAAGATGGAAAGTAACAGGTATTGAAGAGAGTATGGTAAACCTGGAACCCTCACACATTGCTGGATGCGGGGAGTGGACAATGGTCCTACAGCTTTGGAGAACAATCTGACAGCTTCTCAGAAGGTTAACATGATGCTACATTTGACCATTTGCCTCAGTAGCTCCACTCCTACATATCTATGCAAAAGAAATGAAAACACACATCCCACAAAAGTGTGTACATGACTGTTGATTGCAGTACATTCCTCACACTCAAATAATGGAAACAACCCAAATGTCCACCAGCAGATGAACAGAGGAAAGAGATGTGCTCTGTCCATACAAGGGACTATTACTGAGACATTAAAAGGGAGGGATACTGGTATGCGCTACAGCACAGACGAAACTTGAAAACCTAAGTGCAATACACAAAGATCACATTTTGCATGATTCCCTGCCTATGAAATACCCGGGGTAGGTAAAGCCATAGAGGCAGAACGCAGTCGTGGTTGCCAGGGGCTTGAGAAGAGAGGGAGGAGGAGTGACTGCCAGTGGATTTGGGGAATTTCTTTTGAGGAGCGGGGAAATGTTTTGGAATTAGATTATGGTGACAGTTACACAGCTTTGTGAATATAATGAAAAACTATTGAGTTGTTTACCTCAACAGGGTAAAATTTATGTGAGGTGAATTAGATCTCAGTGAAAAAGTGATCACTACACTGGTGTGGGTTGAAGGCACAAATTCACCGTTAATAATCACTGTCACGACTACCACGTAGTACCATCTATGTAAGGGGGAATTTACGTAAACGACTTTACTTAAATCTTAAGAGAACTCTTCAAAGAAATCATTATCCTCTTCATGTTTAATGGAGAGGAAATTGAATCTCAGAGAAGTGTCCCTACAACCAGCAAGTGGAGGAGCTTAGTGTGTCAGGTTATATCAACTGGTTCTCTCTCCTCTCCCCTTCTAGTCTCCCCTTCAACAACAGACCCCAGTTTGATTGGAAGCAGTCATGTCCCCAACCAAGACCCGTCTTTTAACCTCCACTACAGTGGGTATGGCCGTGTGCCCACATCTAGCCAGAGTGATGTAAGAATTAGAAAGCGTTAAGCTGGCTGGAAGAGGACAATTGCTGTACTTCCCCTCTTCCTCCATCCTGCTATCTGACATATGGATATGATGGCTGACACTCGGGCGGCCATGTTGGATCATGAGATACTACGGCATGATGGTATCACCAGAGATCAAAACAGCGTGTGTCTCTGATAATCACGGAGGCACCATCACGCTTTGGCCTATTTCCAGACTACTTTGGTCTGAGATAAAGAGAACTGCTAATTGCTAATGTTATTTAGATTTTTTGTTTATATGCAATTGAAATCTAATCCTAACTTACAAACTGGACCTACGAACACACTGAAGCAATCGAGAATGTAAGAAAACAACTAATCTCCTAAGTGGTCAAATCGAAATATTCTATCCAAGTCATTTTTCTCAACCTGTCCTCTATGTTATAGTACAGATTCTGTATTCAGAGGCTTAGAGTCTATTGAATTATTCTGCAGACAGTCACCAAGGCCTATTTTTATGGAGTTACAGAGTCATTGAAAAGACTGGTCTCAATTTACCAAGTACAGGCATTACATTTTATAAGCACTTAAATTTCATCTCAGGAATTGCTTCAGAGATACAGTCACAGAGGAGCCACAGAGTGGATTTCCGAGGAAGCAAATTTATTTACACAGCTTTTGCACAATTTGGTTAAGAGAGAGGAGATAGGGTAGATTCCAAAGAGCAAGGAAGATGACAAAGCTCAAAGATGTCTTTGCTTTAAAAATCCATGTTCTGCTCAATCTTTCCAGTGCAATCACTTAAAATTCCTGAATTATTTCCCCTGTCAGAAAGACAAATGGCAATGCTCCTTCCACAGTTGAAACAGAATCACTGGTAGTTTGCTTATTTGTTTACATAAGATAGATGTGATATTTACTAGCCGATGTGTTATTAGAATCCAACAGAAGGTTGGCACAGTATTACTGAGTCAGGGATGGATTTCTTTGGTTATTCTTCCTTCTCATTAAGGTTCTTAAAAATTCAAGCCACAATGACACAGATAAGTATGAAACATTTGAAGGAAGGAAATGATTTTTCCACAGGGTTTGGGTGTGTTTTGGTTTGTTTTTCCTGTAGCTTAGTATATTTGATTTTGTACACACTATGGATGGCTAGGACTGGTACTCAAATATTCCTTATGAAGGTAAAGAAGTCTAGCTTTATTTTGTTATTTCACATTATAGAAAGTGTGTCTGTGGCCAAGTAAGTGAGAAGAATGAGAATTCACATGAAAACTTACTAGTCCTTTCTTCAGACCTTAGGCGGCATTTTTATCCAACTTTTTCCTTTTCCAAGAATGTACATACATGCATGTGGATATGCGTTCACACACATACACACACTCACATACATACAAACGCAAATTCAGAGACAACATACACATGCTAACATATGCACACTCACAGAGACATGTGTCCTTACGTATGTACACACTCACAAACACATGGCCCCATACACACATGCATATACCCATCCTTTCTCACCTCTTCTAGAACAGAGGAACCCAGAAATAAATCACCTGAACTCATGCATTTCAATCACAGGAGCACCCTTACTTTGCACTCAGTTCTAACAAGCTTGGTGAACTGGATTTTAGGCCTTCCTTCTGCAAACTGAACAGAGAAGCTATATGCGGAATAGAGGAGAGAGGCTACAAGGAAGGGGGAAAGATACCCAGAAAAACTGCAGAAATTTGCTAACACACCCCTTCCAAAAAAAATCTTGTTTGTTTCTATTTTTCAATGTTCACTTTATTCATTTACTTTAATCTTTTATCTTTCTTTTTGAAAATTGCTGTCACACATTCGCAGCACTGAGTATGTTTCAGTAGTGCTGGCTCATGCGTCTTCAGATGCGCGCTATCACACAATGCCCACCACCACACAATGCCCACCAGAAAATTCTACTAGCCCTCCAGCACTGTCCAGGGACCCCACGACCTTTGCTCCCCACCCACTTCCTCTCTGGTAACCTGTTCTCTTGTCGGAATCCACAGTTTTATACAAAAGAAATTCTAAACACATATGCCTGCTGCTGAGGGCAAACCATTCTGCTCGCTGGTGCCAACCCTAGGAGTGAATGATACCGCAAATGACAAGCCTCCATCGTCAGCAGAGGTGCATGGTGCACTGCGATACTCCAGGCTCTGTGCCGGACACGGGCCTTTTCAGAGTTTCTCAGCAGCCCACCCAAGATAACATAAAGTCAGAAACATCAGGTGTGCAAGAGTGCGCAGAGAACACAAATGTCCCAAGGAAAGTAGCAGTGACCAAGCCGAACACGAACCTCAGGGGTCAAAGGGCTTCCACTCTGCAACTTCCGTTTACGAGCTGAATGCATTGGGCTCACAGGAGACCAGAGTACCTTGGTTTAGAGTGTTTTTCTCATCTCCAGAACAGGCTGGATGGCGACAACTTCAGCGGTTGTCACGAATATTAAATCATACATAGGCGAGTACCATGTCCCCTAAATGTTCATTCAGCTCAGAGTTGAGATTTTACTTTGTATGTGAATCTTCATTGTTTTCCATGGAACTATTATTACAATTATTTTTATGGTGTTAACTGAAATCAAAGAACAACAGGAATGAGCAATTTTACTTCGAGGTATATACTCAACAGACATGCATGCATATGTTCACCAAAAGACATGTAACAGTGTAGAAAGAAGTACTATATACATAATAATAAATGTGTGAACACTCAGGAAGAAAGCTGTCATTTCCAAGTAATGACTGAGATTCTGTAGTATAGACACACAACTGCGCTTACCATCCAGTCTATGTGAGGTCTTGAGTGCTACGCATAAGCGCGCATCTTTTATGCAGAAGCATCTATCTTTCCACTGACTTGTGTATTTTACAATGTAACCAGGCCTATTCTCTGAGGGCTAAGGCAGTGTATAAATACCACGAACACACATATCATGTATATTTACACACACGCACACACACATGCATGCTTATGCACCCACATTTGCATACATGTACATGGGCGCACTCATACAAACACAATGCATATATGTAGGCACACATGCATATATCCATGCATATACTTACCTGTGAACATGTGTACAGATTGCATACGTGCATTACATGAACATGCACCCAACTGTAATGTGGACACACGTGTGTGCACACCTATATAAATATACATGTGTTTACACATGCATAATGCACCTATTGTTTACACAAATACACATACAGATACACACACACACACACACACACACACACACACACACACAGAAAATTGGGCCCAGTCCCTCTTGTACATTCTTTGACTCTAAAAAAGGGATAACGTTTCTGACTCAAAAATGGTCCCACATTCAGGAACCCTAAGATAGCTCTGTCTCTTAAGCTTCCAGCTCTTTCCAAGGTAGAGCCCAATACACATACAATTATAACGGAGACAGACTATGATCAGTTTTAAGTAGGGAAAAGCTAAACATATTAATATCAGAAGGAAATGAATGTGCAGCAGGTAAGAGACTAGTGCTTTCACATATTTCTCATTTCATCCTCAACACAAGCCTGTTGTGTAAAGGTTAAGATCCGTTCGTGTCCCTGAGGCCAGGATCGTGGGTCTTACTGCCCCCACCCTCATCTTTGCTTGCACAGCTTCCTAACTTCTCTATTTGCCGATCTCCACTACAGGCCTCCCCGGTGGGCACTAATAGGTGGAAAGCGCCCAGGTCACTGTCACGGATGGCTTAGGGTTAGGGACATGTGCCTAGTCCCAGGGCTCTAAACCCTTGGATTTTATGGTGCTCAGGCCCTCAGACACCCTCACTGGTTAATATTCTATTGGCAATTGTAGGATGGGTCCTGGTTATGGGTGGTCTGGAGCAATGGCTGAGAAGAGAGGCCCCAGGGGGCTCTGCCTAAGGCTGGAAGTGGGGACAGGAAGGGTCTCTGTGGTTTCAAAGTCAGCACTGGTTTTCAACATCCGCTGTCCACGGCTTCACCCCGCAGGTGATCCCGGCAGACAGATGGGGAAGGCAGAATGGTCAGCTTCACCTGTGTCCTCAGACGGGTAGACAAGCCCTGAGGTTCTAGCTCTACGCCTGCCTCTTCAGAGACATAAACACACATTCACGCACCACACACACACACTGGAGAAGACAATGCTATTGGTTTGGGTTTAGTTTCCTGAGTTCTTGAACACAGCAAACATGACTTCCAGATGCACACCTGACTAGTTCAGGTGATTCTTCCTCTGGCTGGTCACCCTCCTTCATGCCATTCAGCCTGGAAGCACTGGCAGGACCCCCGAACAGCAGATGTGGAAATGTGGCCGCACGGGGGCAGGACTCTGCCCCGGATGTGGGGCCCCCGGCTCAGTGGACGCCGCCCGGGGCAGCAGCCTTTCCTTCCCCGGGAATCCAGGCAAAGGCGCAGTGACTCGGTCACTGTGGCTGTGTGCAGCTGTGAGGGCGGCGTGGCTTGTGCTTGCTTCTTACATTTAAAAAAGGTCTTGTTTTCCACTTTCACATCCAAGTGCAAATGGGCAAGCGGTGTGAGCTTCCTAAGAGCCACGGAAAAGACTCAGACACCTCCGACGTGGAAGGACTCTGTGCACTCTGCCATGACCAACCTCAGAAGTAATGAAAACAAACACACATGCACACTCAAATGACATGGACAGACACAAACACTTGGAAATAACATGATACACACGCACACTCAGAAATAACATGGACAGACATGTGCACACTCAAAAAACATGGACACACACGCACTCTCAAATGACATGGACAGACTGCACACTCAGAAGTAACATGGACACACAGATACACGCACGCTGAGAATGCCGAGTCCACACACAGCTGACAAGCAGACATTGTGGAAGGAGCCTTTGGCTAAAGGTCCTCAGAATTTCTTCACTGGACACACGCTGAGGCCTCGTGCCTGCTTGTGCGGTGCTGCAGGTGGACAGGTGGACGCCGGCGAGCGTCCAGGAGCTTCCAGTCAATCAGAGCATGCAGGTGCCTGACAGGCTCACTGGCACCGTCTCTGTCCTGCTCTGCACCCCAGCGGTCTGATCTGCCCACCCCCACATCTCCAGGCTCCCTGGTCCTCTGGTCACGTGGGGTGTCGCTGGAGGAAGGACAAGCCCGGGCAGTGTCCCCGCCCTCTCAGTTGCCATCTGAGGCCCTGCAGGCAGCCTCTCTGGCTCCCGCTTCCCAGACACCTCTCCCCGTCTCCTGTCCCCTGCAGACCTTCCAAGGAGCCTGGAAGTCCCACTGTCCCTTGCGGCTTCCCTACCCCTCGCCCACACTTCTCAAATGAGTCCGTTATTAAACTCTGTTCAAATGATCCTATTTTGAGTGTGCCATCTGCTTCCTGCTGGGACCCGGACTGATCTGGGAGGCAGAGTAAACAGACAATTGCAGTAGGATGCAGAACAGTAAAAGACAACACTGTTTCCCAGCAAAACACAGCGGTCTGGGGTCTGAAGGCTGGGGCTGCGCCTCCTGTCTCCACCACTGACTGTCTCTGGGAACCTTTCTTCCTCAGTTTCCACCTCGGAAAAAAGCGTTATTCCTAGAGCCTGCACCAGAGCGTGGCTAGGAGGATTGAATGAGACGGCACACATAGTACACAGCCCAGCGGCGTCTGGCACTTGAGTGCCAACCGATACGAGCAGGGATTCTTACAGTTAACTGCACTGTCTCTTCAACACAGTAAGTGTCCTCTTTAAATCTGTTGAATGGCTGCTGAGAAATAAAGGCACAGGGAACATGGAGAAGCAACTATGCATTGGTAAAGAGGGAATCCAAAAGGACTGCCTGGAGGAGGTGATGCTGAATTAGCTCGTGGTGACGTTAGTTCATAGGATGGGTGTCCCAGGTACAGGGAACAGCAGATACATGTGGCGGGAGGGTGCCGGCACCCACATCAGATGTGGGGCAGTGCAAACAGCTCCGTGCTTTGGGAGTAAAGGATGGGTGCTGGGTAGGGTAAGAGCTGAGGCTAGAGAGGCAGGGAAGGCCTTGGATGTCACTCCAAGGAGAGGACCACTGCCCTAAAAGCAAGGCGTTTCTAAGCTGACAGTAGCCATGCGATGAGATGGTTCAGGGCCTGCAGTGCTGGACTGAAAAGGATGAGGCATGAAGCAGGTGCTTTGCATCTTGTTGAATGACTGAATGCACACCAGCAGTTTTAAGCCACGAGATCTGGCAGCTCCTGCTTCCAGTACACACACCAGCATATAAATGCCACGGTCCAGGCAAGTGGCCAGTCACAGGTCTTCCCAGCTGCCTCCTCATCTGACCTCATCATATTATGCTCCACTGTGATACAAAAAATAGATGCAGTATTTGTCCCTGATTCTCACCAGAAAGATCTCCTGGGATAGGAGAGGGGCTGGAGAGGGATTTCAGTCACTGATGGCCAAGGATTTAATCGATCATCCTCTGTAATCAAAGCCCCATTAAGCCCCCTCAACTAAAGGGATTGAGGAGCTTCTGGGCGGGTGAGAGCATCCCCGTGCTGGGAGAGTGGCGAACCTGGGCGGAGCTCGGCAGCTCTGAGCATCTCTTCCGTTGGCATTTTCCTGAGCTGTACTCTTTGTAGGAACCTGATTACACTAGGTAAAGTGCTTTCTCTGGCGCAATGAATCATTCTAGCAAATGACCTTGAGAACAAGACTGTGGAAACCCTTGGATGGAAAAGCAATGAGAAGCAGCCTTTGGCACTAATTTGCAGAGCTATCTACACCCCCATGCTTACTGCAGCATTATTTACATTAGCCAAGAACTGGAAACTACCCAAGTGCCCCACATCAGATGAATGGATAAAGAAGACGTGGTGCATATACACAATGGAATACTACACAGCCCTTAGAAGAGAGGAAACTCTGTCATTTGCGATAACATGGGTAGAACGAGAGGGAATGATGCTGTGTGAAATGAGTCAGAAGAAAGGCAAATACCCAAATACAGTCTGTGGAACATAAAGAAACAAAGCAAAGGAAACGACGAAATCAAACCAACCCATCGACGATGACAGTAAAACTGAGGGACCCAGCAGAGAACCAGGTGGGAGGTAGGAACAAGTGGTCGTGTGTCCAGTGGACAGTGGGGGAGGACTTTTGGTAACTTGGTGGTGGATGTGGTGTGTTGACATACATTTGATGAACGGTGAACCTATACATGGGTTTATATTATTGGATATACCAAAATTACCCCCGAAATATCAAAAAAGAAATAAAATAAAAATACATCTCTGAAGAAACAGAATAAAGGGACCCTAGGACCTGTGACCTCCACCCGCAGTGGGAGGCAGTCTCTGGAACTGAGCCACTAACCTGTGGGGTCTGTGCAAACGCCGGGTAATGATATGATAACTTCACTGAATCATCTGACTCCCAGCTGGAGTTGGAGGACTGGGTACTTGCCTGGGATCAGAATAACAGACGTGACACCCATAACACTCTGGCACATACTGGGCACTGCCCCTCCTTCTGGCCGTGACACACTCCTGCTCCCACTGCCAGGCCGACACAGGAGACCCCCCTTATCTGGGCAGCTCCGGCCTCACTGACTCAGCGGATGATTCAGTTTTCCCTCTGGGTGTAACAGCTGGAAGCACTGGGGACCAGGAGGACACCACACCCCATGCCTGGCAGTATCCTTGCTCATCTAGCTTAGAGGACAGAGGCTAAAGAAGACTGGCGGAAAGCCTGTGCCCTGCCACCTGCACCTCACCCCACTCTGGGCCCACTGATGCGCTGAAGAGACCTCCCTCTCCTGTGAGCACGTCTCAAACTGGGCAGCCCCAGAGGCAGAGCCAGAGGCAGGGCTATGAGAGCATGATGTCAGGTTGATGAAAGAAATCAGACCAGCAAGGGAGCCACTTTGGGTGCATGGAGGAGCATCCGGGGTCTGTGCTATTGGGGAACCTCTGGGAGAGGATATGAACACACTGCAGAGGTGAGCTCCTGCAGGGCAAGGGAGCTGCAGTGGTCACTGCCGGACTCGGCCAAGGGCTGCTCCTGGGGCGTGAGTGCCCAGCACTTCGGACCTAGCATCCAAGCACCAGAGGAAGACTGGGGCCCAGCACATGGGGCACAAAGGTGCCAAGGAATGCAAGTGCAGCGCCAACACTGTGCTAGGAAAGACCCTCCCGGGGCGGTCACAGCCGTGGGCACGGGCGTGGAGACCTGGGTCAGAGTGTAGAACCCCCGCGGGGCGGAGCTGCAGACAGAACCACGATAAGACGGCTCCACAGCGGGGGCTAAACGCGCCGTTGCCAAGTCCCGGATGAGCTCACTCGTGTGGAAACAAAGCAAAAAAACAGAGAAAACAAAACCCAAGCCCTGGACACTGACAGCAGACCTGAGCTGAGCGGGGGACGGCAGGGGTGGAGCCAGTGGCACTTGGTCCAGCGGAGGGTGGTGGGGACTGTGGTATGTGGTGGTGGCAGGGTGTGCTGTCATGTACCCGAGGAAGGCACTGCACCAAGGGGCTTCTATTATATTGCAAATCAAAGTTACCTCAATAAGTATTAATTTTGTAGAATTTTTTTAAAGGAAAGGTGCAGGCGGGAATGAAGGCAAGCAGGCAGGCAGGAAGAGAGAGGAAGAAGCAGCATTTTCTATGCT
This sequence comes from Solenodon paradoxus, assembly GCA_004363575.1. NCBI lineage: Eukaryota > Metazoa > Chordata > Mammalia > Eulipotyphla > Solenodontidae > Solenodon > Solenodon paradoxus. The sequence continues at coordinate 35,582 of RJWH01003991.1, forward strand.
ATTTCATTGATGCATTTTATCTTATTTTTATTTTGTCATTCACAAGGTTGTTTTCCCAACGGGGACTCGACCCCAGGGCCCTGTGACCTGCGCCTGCCTTGGAGACGATGGACTAACCACTACTCCACCAGGACACGCCATAAATATTAAAGATTTTTAAAAATTAAAAAAATAGAAACACACCAAAAACCTAATGCCTTGCCGGCACATCCAAGGGGCATATTCCCTCGTGACCGAATCCACAGCTCTGAGCCCTACCTGCCCAGCCCCCGCCCTGGTCACGAGGACGATGAGCGGCACACGGGCATTCAGACAGCAGTCTCCGGCAGGCAGGCAGGCAGCCCCACAGCCCGGTTCACACGCCGTGTCCCCCACGGCCTGAAGCCAGGGTCTCGCACACGCCCCCACGCCCGCATTCGGGGCTTGGCACACAGTGAACACGGAATCATGACTCACAGGTTGACTGGTGACAACTCCATTTCCAATCGCCTCCCTCACCAAACTTGCACTGTCTGGGAACTTCTGACAACTGGACCAGACTCTGCGAAGCAGCTAGAAAGAATTCACCTCAGCCACGGCGGGGGCACAGGGACTGGCCATTCAGCGGGCGGATGGAAAGAGCCTGTGCCTAGGAGCCCCGCCAGCCCAGTGTGGAGCCATGGGAGTGCCGTCTGCCGCCCAGCCCAGAAGCCAGCCTTCCCTTGGGCGGGACACATCCATTTTCACCCTGGAAGTGCTGTGGTGGGGTGTGGCTCTCACCGCTCAGGAGCCCCTGTGTCCTTGTCCATGTGAACTGGACCCCAGTGTGGGCAGAGAACCCCCTGGGGAGCACAGGGCCCTGCAGTAACCCCCACCGAGTGTCCCACATCTCTTTCTTTTAAAAAATGTTTAAACAGAGAAAAAGTGTTTTCTTCTCAAATCTGTAAAACGCATTAGCTGATAGTTTCCATTTGAAACCAAAAATGACATCAACTTTAATAAGGATGGGGCATCCAAGGCGGCTCTTTTCTGGAAGATTATCTTGGGAAGGTCTCACACTTTGGGTGACCCAGCAAGGAGCACTTGGAGACAGAGTCTGAGGTCCACAAAAGCACCGGCCGTGATATCCCTCCCGTGTCTGCCTCACCGGAGAGGGTTCTGCCCATGAGAGGTCTCGCACAGGCAGTTTGCGTTCATGATGGACTTAGCGGGATCACTGATTTAACAACAGTATGTGTTTATAAACATCTAGTATGTGTCAGGCACCAGGGTGACATTAGTGACCCAGCAGCCATCACCGTGGGAGCCCGTGGTCTAGCAGGTGGGGCATCACCCACAAGAGAACCAACAGATTCTTCCAGATCGTTACAAGAACGAGAAAGAAAATAAACAGGGAGCAGCCAGAGAAAGGAAAGCGGTGAGGACAGAGCTGTCTCAGGCACTTGGGCTGAGACTCCAGGAGAAGCTGCCCCTCGTGAAAAGCGAGGGGCTGGGGGGACAGGCAGGGTGGGAGCAGGGGCCCTGCAGGCAGAGAAACAGCATGAGTGTGAGGACAGAAAGAAAGGGATGGAGACGGGCAGGTAGGAGCTACATCCTGTGGGTCTTGCACTCGTGGTAAGAATCTAGAAGTCATTCTAGGTGAAGTGGGGCGCAGCGCTTCTCACAGGAGAGCAGGGGGAGCGGGGAGAAAAACCCACGCTGGACGTGCTAGTTTGAGGGGGCTGTGAGGCTTCCAGACGGAAGCATTTGGGAGAATACAGGCTGGACTCAGGACAGTCCCTCTGCAGAACTGGGAAGAAGCCAGAATATAGATGGTCTTCAGAAACATTTAGAAGTTGTTTGGAGCGAAGAGCACCCTACTGAGAGATTGAGAAAGAGAGGCAAATCTCAAGAAGAGAACCAAGTAGACTTGGTGCTATGGACGCCAGAAGTAAAGTGGCTTTTCAGAGGGAGGGAGTGGTCAGCTGGTCAGGCACCCCTAGAAGCTGAGCTGACTTGCAGAATAATTCCTTATATTTGGGATGGAGTCCAGGGGCTCTTTATTTCAGAGTTCTGCAGGGAAGCCAGAGGTGGGAGGCTCCAATTTATAGCACTTATATTATATTATACTTTATCTTTTCATGTGGCTGTTGGGCCCATCTTTATCAGCTGGTTTGCAAACTGCTTGAGGACATGCCTGTGCCCCATATCAATCTGGGAATCAAAATAACCTACAAGGAATCTTTAAGGTTGTAAATGTATATGCTGTAGTATCCATAAATATTGATATAATGCTATATACCTGAACCTGTATGTGATAAAACAACATTCTTCAATAAACTATTAAAAGTTATCAATTAAGTTACACCCTGGTAGCTCAGGCACTAAGCCTGCAGCTGGGGTGTGGACCATTAACAATGGGGTGGCGGGGGGTGGGGGGGGCAAGGATTCCTAAGACCCAGTATGGTGGGGAAACCAAAACAAATAAATAAAAGTGTTTTCTTTTCCCCTTCTTGCCCTCCTGTCCCTCCCTTCTCCTCCCTTCCTCCCTCAATCCCTTCCTTCTTTAAAAATGCCACCTTGCTGAGTCAGGTGCTAAGCTCGTGTCTGGGGCACAGTCCACATACAGCCCAAGGACTTGGGTTTGTGGCTCAAGACCAAGGGGAATAACTAAAAAAAAAAATGAGGATGTTTTTCCTTCCTCTCTCTTCCTTCCTGCTTGCTGCCTGCCCACATTCCTGCCTGTCTGTCTTGTCTTTAAAAAAAAAAAAAAAAGGCTTCTTCCTCCCCTCTCTTCCTCCCTCTCTGTAAAGAAAAGAAAAATAAATTGGTGCACCCTGGTGGCTCAGGCTTAGGTCTTCTGCTCCAGTATTGTCCATATAAAGCCTAAGGACAGAGTTCATGACCCAGGACTTGGGGGAGCAACTACATAAATAAATGCTTCCTTCTCCTCTCTTTTCCTTCCTACCTGCCTGGCTGCTTGCCTTCATTCCTGCCTGTTTACTTCCTCAGAAAAAAGTTAACAATTAAAGATACAGTGAGATCATCTTCAGGCATGCTGCAAAAAATATGAATATGCATAGTTAGCTAAATGTAATGTCAGAGTAAGAACAAACCACACACCTAAATCTGTATATTATTTTGAATGTGGTTTTAAATACATACATGCCACTAAATAAATCAGACAATGCAAGGGGAAAAAAATTGCAGATGCCTGGGACACCATGCAGCTATGAAACCAGCCCCTCCATACAGGTGTGTGTTTTTGAAAGCTCCACCAGGGACTGTGATACACCCTTCTAGAATGCAATCCACTGCTCCGTGGGCAAACAGGGGTTCCATGTTTGCTTGGGGACAGATAGATGAAGTCCCTTTGAATAGGAGACTGAAAAAGAAAATTGTGTGGATTTTGTCTGTGCTGCTGATTCCACACGTTTTTCTGTGTCTGTTTTGCACTTGACATAGAGCAGATGATACGTGTCGACACTACCAATCAGTGTTTAGAGAGCACCGAATGGTGCCGATGCTCGTTGTGAGCTTCCGACGTACAGTTCCACCTCATTCTCAGCCCTGCACAAGGAATTACTGTTACTGCCTTCACTTTATAGCTGGGGAACTGAGGCACAAAGCAATGAAGTCACAGCCTCAAAATGAAACTCTTTTCTTACATGACAATTTATGTCATCAACATTCTCCTAACTTTCAAAACATCATCATCATCATCATCATCATCATCATCATCATCATCATCTATGTAATGGCCACACTAGCTCTCACTGTTCAGCCCTAACTGCTCCCTCTCTTCTTCCCTCCTCCCTTCATCCCGGCAGCCATCATCTTACGTTCCGTGGATTTTTGCTGGAGTTTATCTGTTTGTTTCATTTCATTATATTCCAAATGTGAGTGAAACTATCCTGTATTTTATTTTCTTTCTGACTTATTTCACTCAACATGATCCCCTCCAGTTCCATCCAGATGGTTGCAGAGGGCACGATTTTATCTGTTTTAAACAGATGCACAGGGTTCCACTGAGTATCTACAGCACAGCTTCTTCCTCCAGTCACTGTGGACAGGCATGAGGTTGTTTCCGTGTCTTGGCTCTTGTTACCTGTGCTGCTATGAACATGAGGGTGCAGATATTTTTCCTGGCCTGTGGTTCTGTACTCTCTGAGTATATGCCTAGGAGGCAGACTGTTGGTTTACAGAGCTGCTCACAGCAGATGTCACTTGACGTCATCAACCGCCCCATGAAACAAAAATGACTGAGGCTAGCATCAGGAAAGAGCCCTGACTGTCAACTGGGCCCTGGCAGCAGCCCCCTGTCTAGACACAGTGAAATCACATCTCCCCTCCTGACTGAAAGTCCAGAAAGGCTCAATCAGCACAGAGCTCCCACCTAGAGAGAAGAGAAAGAAGGGAGGGCAACCAAACTAAACTCACTGGGGACCCACCAGGCGGAGGCACTGTGTAATAAACATGGGACACATGCATTTCGTATGGGTTGAATGGTGCCCCCCCACCCATCCCAACCTGTTTAAGTTCTAGCCTTGGGCACTTGGTTGTGACTTAAATTTGAAACAGGCTCTTAGAAGATGTGATTAACATGCAGATTGAGATGAGCAGGCAGGCTCTGATTCCAGTAGGACTGGTGTCCTCATCAGAGAGAGGAAACAGGGAGAAGGTCCTCTGACAACAGAAGCAGAGAATGGATAGACACAGCTGCATTCCAAGGGACACCCATGAAGACTGCAAACATCAGGAGTTGGGCAGAGGTGGGGAAGGAGCCTCCCGACTGATATCAGAGAGAGACCTGGCAGACACCTTGGTTTCAGACGTCGAGCCCCCAGAATGCTGAGACAATACATTTCGACTGTTTTCAGCCACCTAGTTGGGGACAGTTTGCAGGCAACCCTAGTTGATGCAGAGATTGTCTCATCTTTTAACCCCGTGGAGAGAGACGCTACCTTGTATCCAAGGAGGCAATGCGTCCCCTGGCCCACAGCAGGTGCTCGGAAAGCGGTGAGTGATCAGAGGGAAAACGAATCAAGAATAAACTCAGCCAGAGGTGCATGATCTCTCCTAAGCGATCGCAGCAAATTAGGTACTCCACAGACATTTGTAGAATGAATACACTTCTTGAAATGAGTGAAGGATAAATGCAGGAAGGCTTTGCAATACGTCTGATTCATGGCTTCCCCAGGAGGGAGCACAGAGCGGGCCCCTGTAGTGGCTACAACACTTTTGAAGGAGAGAAGACAGCGAATGGAGGGCAGGTGGAACCAGAACAGACCAAGATCACAGCTTCCCTGTCCACAGTCTCAGAAATGTCCTTCCTTGAAGAATGGCGATGGTGTGGAATAAAAGCTGGATTTTCAACAACCTCCATTGTATTGAAAGAGCTTTCACTGTGGAACTTAAATATTGTTTTTCTAAACTGCATTTCTTTTTTTTTTACATCCAGAAATCATGAGGCTTCCCAACCCTTCCAACAATGTTAGAAATGCAGCTGAGAGCAGAGAGGTCAGCGCTTCTGTGTTCAGCTCAAGGGACACATTTCCCGTCCATGTGCGACATTCATTCCTGACCCCTGCCCTGCAGCCCCAAAGGGACATCAGCTGGGCTCAGGGAAATTCAATTTGGGCTGACAGCTGGTGGCATGATAACCACAGGCGTCTGCCTTGACCTTTGGAAAGGCTGAGGTGGGAAGGGGGAGTCAGGAAGGTTTCTTCTGGGGCTGGTTGCGGGGACCCAGAGTTTAGGTCCGTTCTAATCTCTGTCTGGAGAAAAACTATGAAAAGAAGGCTAACTGATTTCTACTGATTTCTATTCCCTGTCCAGCCGCTGTCTCCCACTGCCCTGGGGATGAGGGACGAGGGGTGGGGGGTGAGAAAAGGAAACCTCTTCTTTATTCCACTGGACTTGAGTTTTCCCAGGACAGCACCTGCACTGGTGTGGGCTATGGGTGTATTCATTCATCAGCAGTTATTTTAACAACCAAACCAACCAGGTCCCGGGTCCTGGCGCTGTATCTCGACAGTCACACAGTCTACATTGGCGGATCCCTTTCTCTACTGAAGCCAGGGTCCCGTTCTTGCTGCTCCACTGGACGCCAGGTGCCGGCCAGCAGCGGTCGCTGGGACACAGGAAAGCAGGCCGCTTCTCACAGCCAGTTTGCAGGGAACAGAGGGAATGGCTATATGTTTTTGGACGTAGCCCTGATGTGGTCGAGTTACCCTCTGGTCTGGAAACTTCTGCGTTCTCAAGTGGGGCACTGAGAGGGTCACTTGTTCTATATCAGCAGACCTGGACCTGCTTGGGACGAGGGTTAGTCTAGAGCTCCTCTGGGGTCTCAAGGGGTCCCCTAACCAGGCCCCTAACCAGACGGTCATCCATCTCTATGGTATTTGCCTCTCTCCTCCTCTGGACAGAAAGCATTGGGAGCACAGAGTGAGTCGTAGCCCCCTAAGGTCCTGGCACACACACAAGTCATACACGGTGGATCAACATATGTTACACGAACAAGTCAACAGAGAAACCAAAAAACTGGGCCTTAGGTGACAGCTGGAGAGCATGAGCTCTGGAACCAGGTCACTGCAGGCTGCGCTACACCCTCCCACCTGCCTGCTCTGTGATACGTTCTCATTCAGTCTCAGTCCAGAAAATTGTCTGCGCCGGGGGGGGCGCCACCCCGGGAATTTTTATTCCCGTGTAACCAGCATCCAAATCAGAAAAGAGAACATTCACCGAAGTTCAGAAACTCACCCTCCTGTCAGTCAGTCACTATCTCCCCACCCAGCCAAGAGTGGACCACTGTCCTCCCAGCTACTTGGCATCAGATAAGTTAACTGTCCTCTATGACCTTTAGGTTCAAGTTGGGAAAATAATACCACCCTAGGAGCATCCATTTAAAAAAATACATGTGCAGTGCAAACAACGGAGGTGTAGACATAGTAACTAGAGAGGAGCAGAAGTGTCAGAAGTCATGAGAAGTCATAACAGAAGCAATGGGGTTAGTAACAGAAGCAGTAGTAGCAGTAACAACTAACACATGTGGCATTTATTATGTGTCAGGTGCTGTCTCAAGTGCTTCTTCTAATGCTCACAGCAACCCTTATAAGTCTGTATAAAAGTGGATGCGACAGAGAGGGTGAAAAGCTTTCTTAAGGTCACATAGCTAAGGAGCCATGCATCTGGGATTCAAACACCAGCAATCTGGCTATGAAGTCTATCCTCTCAACAGCAATATTTCAATAGCTATTTGCATAGCAAAGAAAGAGCTGTCCTCCAATATCTGTTCTCTTCTCCTTCTATAATCAAAACTCAGAAGTTTGGTAAGCACATGGTTCTTGCAGAATAAAGATTTTATTTTCCAATCTGGACTAAATTCTGGCCAACAGACTATAAACAGAAAAGCAGCAGCTGCAACAGTCAGGAAGCATCCTTCAGGAGAGGACTCCTGCCTGTCTACTCTGTCCTTCTTCCTGCTGGCAGAGGTGATGGCTGGCACAGCTGCAGCTTGGATGGACCATGAGGTGGACTTGGGAATGGAGCTGACATGGCAGAGTAACAAGAGAAAAGGCTTGGGGTTTCATAAATTCCTGTAGCAGTCCCAAACCAGACGTGCCATCTTTCAAGCACCAGAAAAAATGTTTCTGTGATCTTTAAGCCAATATTCTTACAGAGTTTACATCATCATAGCAAAACGTCATTCTGAATAATGTACTGGATTCTTGCAACTAGAATTTACATCACCTAAAAAGCTACATGCAATATCATTTTTGTGTTGAACACTTGACTTAAAAGCAAAACAAAATAAAACATGACTTTGGGTAATCCTCTAATAGACAAGCTGTGAGAACAGAAGAGAAAGACTGATTAACCCTGGAGGGTATCCTTGTCTGCTGTCCTTGTCAGTTTACGTGGAGGTCACATCAAAACCCTTTCAGGTTGGCCTCTCAAATCTCCCATCCGTTCAGCACACCAGCTTCTCTTATCACACTTCAAAACTATTTCACGCTGGAGGCTCAGGTGTTAAGCCTGTGCCTGGAAGACAGTCCACATATGGGCCAAGAACTTAGGTTTCTGGCCCAGAGCAGGGAGGGGAGAGGACACACCTAAAATAAACAACTAAATAAACAAAATGCTTCTTCCTCTCCTCTCTTCCTTCCTGCCTGCCTGCCCTTCTCTTTAAAAAAATGAAACAATTTCATCCCAACGTGTGTAATAATTATAATGCTTTATGTACCTACTTTATATAAGACACTCTGCTGACTCCTTTTTTCTAACCTGCACAAACATTGTGAAATAGAACTATTATTACCCCTCCTTTATAGATAAGGAAATAGAAGAAACAGAGACAGTCAGAGACCTGCCCTAGGCTCCACAGCAAGTTGGTGGCCCAGCCAGCATTTCACCACTTCCTCCAGCTCCCACACTTTCCATCACACCCAGCTGACTTCTGGCAAATGCCAGTCAGGGCAGATTGACCCTCAACTCGCCCTGGCAACTCTCAGATTCTTGGACGTGGCGTTTTCTTTGCCTGGGTGCATGCTCTTCCTGTTGGGCTAACATTGTTATCACCCTCAATGACAAACCTACCACTCACTGAGGGCAGGTCCTTGGGGCCATCGTGTAACCCTGTGCCAGACCTCAGTGGTCCCAGTTACAGAATGGGGGCAGATCGTGTCTCTACAGCATGAGGCGTCGTGAGCAGAGAGGGACAAGGCTGGAAACAGAATGCGGGAAAATGACTTCAAGTCCAGCAAGGCACGTTTGTTATCTCTGAAATGAATGCAGTCATTCATGTAGGACTGCTGAGTGAGTAGAATAAAAGCATGCTTCCACAGAGCCCACTGCAGGGTGGACTCGGTTGAAAGTGTGCCTAAGCCTGTCATGATCTGACTGCACGCCGTCCCACCATGTGCATCTTTCTTCTGCATAAAGGAGACAGAGATTCCAAGTGTGACAGAAAACTTAGGAAATTGCTTTAAAAAGTTAAAAAAAAAACAACAACAAAAAAACACCCTTCTGCAAAGCAGGCAGCTCTCTCAGGGAGAGTGACCTTTTCTCTGCTCCGGCTCACACCAGTGGAGTCTCTGTTGGTGTCAGTACTTGAGTTTGACCAGATTTTGCATTTCAACCCCCCAAAAGCCTCCCTCCACATTCCCAGGCTGGGTTCCCAGGACTGGATGGGCTAAGACCACTTACCGATTCCATAGTGAATCTCTCGACGAAAAACTGGAGAGCCTGGAGGCTGAAGATCTCATGTCTCAGCCGTCACATCAGAAAATTACCTGGAAGGGAGGCAGGAAAAAAAGGACAAGCGTCATCGGGTGGGACTGGCAGAAGACATCGTCTGCGACCATGTGATTTCACTGGGACACTGGCCCCCTTGTTACGAGTTCTTATACCACGGACCAGCCGTCCAGGAAGGTGAAGATAGTCAGGAGACTGCTATTTCAGCTCTCTGCACTGGGGCCCCCGGCTCCATAGCTGAATCTGAGCAAAGCCCAAGGATCTTCCCTGCCTTCTATTTCTAGCACTATGGTTGGAGAGCAATTTACAAGTCATTAACTTCTCTAAGACCTACGCTCCTAAACGTGAGACAGACATGTGCTGACCAACAGACAGACAGACGCTTGCAGCTCTGTGCCCACAGGAAGGTAGACGAGTTCCCCCACAAGGGAAACCAGCCCCAAGAAAGAGGGAGATATATGCAAATGAATGTATTTCAGGACAGCCCCTCTGAACGAGAGAAGATTTAATTAATTCCTGCATACCAAAGTTTAATTAATTGCTGAGCTCACAGAGCACAGGAAGGCTGAGATTAGAGGTGTTACATAAGGGAATAGCATCAAGATTTGTGGAATGGAGGGGAATAGATTGGTGGATGTGTGAAAAGATGTGCCAAGGGACCTGCTGGGTCCTTCATGACTGACCCCAGCTCAGAATAGCACCTCTGTCTCAGGCCAGAAATCGAAGGACACTTAACACACCATCTTCCTCACCTCCTCCAATTCACCCGAAGTCACATCTCTTTCAATTCCTGAAGGTTTCTCGCCTAGTTCCTCCATCTCCACTGACTACCCTGGATCCAGTCCCCACCATTCTCACCTGGACCCCCCACCATCCCTGTCAACATTTTTCCCTCTGAAATCCGGCCCCTGGCCCCCCCCAAAACCCAGAATAATCTTTTTCTTGTCACCTTCATTATGGAGAATTTTGTGGGCATCAAAAGAGAGCAGTCTCGTGAACCCACGGACCCATCACCCAGACCCAATCGCCATCATGATCCATCCTCCTCCATCCATATCCTGTTGTCCCTCTGCCCACACTACTACTTCAGAGCACTTTCCAAACATCATGTTATCAAAAACAATACAGCATGTGACTCTGAGATAAAGGTCTTCCACAAAAATATGACTGATACCATTACCACGCCTAAGAGGACAATCATGCCTTGATCACCACAAATATCCAGTGTTCAAATTTCTGATTATCTCATAAATGTTAAAAATGTTTTAACAATTATTTATAAAACTCCAGATCTAAAAAAGCTCCACACTTTATAACTGATTAACATGCAGCATGAAAATTTTAAAATAAAAGTCTCATTGCGTCACCCCCTCCCCTCACACCTCTCTCCCCCCAAGTTAACACTCTTCAACGCCTTCTCAGGACTTTGAAATAAAAACCGAAATTTAAGAATCGCCCACTTCTCTGGCCTTATCTTGTCCCCAGCTCAAGCCTCACTGCTGCAGCCACGTGACCTTCTTTCAGCTCGCGTAACTCGCCACAGGCCTTCTGCCACTGGTCCCTGACCCACACTGTTCCCGCTGCCTGGAAATCTGCCTCCTTCCCTCACACTCTCTATCTAGTTAACTCCTGTACTTCCGTGAATCCTACTTCCTCAGGGAAATGTCTCCCATTCCACCGAATTACATCGCAAAATTTAAGCTTTAATTGACCATTCATGAATGCACAGACTCACGCACATCTATGGGTTTCATCAGATTATAAACTAATGTGAGCACAGGACTGTGTTTGGCTTTGCTCACTGGTGTGTCCCCAGCACCAACATGTTGTTTCCAGAACAGTATGAAAAAATATTTGTAAATAAAATGTTCAAGCCACTTCCTTCACACTTAGATGCCAGCAGTGATTGATGGAATCTTCTTGAAACTTGAAGCACACATTTAAATTAGATATTAAAGAGAGGCGTACCCTGGTGGAGTAGTGGTTAGGTCCACCGCCTCCTGCCAAGTTCTGGCCACAGACATCCAAGACTCCAGGTTGGGCTGGAGGCAGGAGGGCGGAGAGAGAATGGCCAAGATAAACAACTAGACAAAAATAAACAAAACGCTTCCTCCTCCTCTCTTCCTGCCTGCCTGCCAACTCGCATGCCTGTGGGTACCTTTCTTTAAATAAATGAATGAATGAATGAGGGGAAATGAGAAACTTATCCTAAATATGAAATATGATGGGGCACTAGAGTAGCAGCTTGGTCAGCAGTCTTGGATGGAAAGCAGAGTCTACATCTAACCCAAGGACTCAGGTTCAAGACCCAGGACTGGCATGAAAACCAAGATGAGCAACTAAATAAAATAAATCCACTGTTTCTTCCTCTCTCTCTTCCTGCCTGCCTGCCTGTCTCTACTCACCTTCATTTCTGCCTGCACCTTTCCCTTAAGAAAAAAAGAAAGAAAGAAATGGGATGGACTCCAGATAGCCAAACAATCTTGAAAAGAAGGACAATGATGGACGACTCACATTTCCCAATTTCAAAACCTATTACAAAGTTCCAGTAATCAAGACAATGTGGTGCTGGCGCGAGAATAAACACAAGGCCCCTCATACAAGATACCATGATCTTCCCGTTAGGGTCACTGGATCACAACTTCACTCAGTGCGTCCCCACGGAAAATAAGGCCCTTTACTCACACAAATAATCAAGGCTCCCTCGCCCACTCAACTTGTTTTTCCTTGGCTCCCTGGTTCATCCAAGCTGAGGTGGTATACAGCTCACTGTTCGTAAATCTTTACTCGCAACTTGAAACTGAATTATACATCCCCACCCTTTGTCATGTGACTCTGCAGTGTTTCCCACTAGGAAAGGTGGTGGCCATTTCTCTGTTCTGCCAGATTTTGGACCGGACCAAGGTCTGGTTTAGCCAGTGGAATGTGGGCGCAGTGGCAGTGTGCTATTCCGAAATCTATCCCTTGCACTCCTGGGATGTGTCCTGAGGGAGTACAGCTTCCTGGCCCCCTTTTAGCTGCTGCCTTTCGGTCTGAATCCCAGACAGAAGACACGTGGAGATTAGAACCCAACCAGAAGTCCAATCTGAGTCAGCCAAACTCCATCTAGATTAAACCACAATTGGCCCACAGACCCACAGGTATGAAAATAAGTATCTGCTGTCAAGCAAGCCACTGCAGTGTTTGTTATGGGGCAAAAACTGACTGACACACAGGAGACTGCTCACTTACGCACACCAACAAGCATCAACGCGTGGAAGCCATGTACACAGACAGAACAGACAATGACAACTGGCAGAGCTACCTCTTAAAAATATCCACCTACATGGTGCCAGTTGGACCTTCACAGCAATCCTGCAAGGCTGACATTGGGCCGATCTTACAGAAGAGAAAACTAGGGCTCAGAGGCATAAAACAATGTGTCCAAGCCAGTGTGTGGCAGAACTGGGGTTCCAATCTAAGTTTTCTGACTCAAGTCCAACTCTGGGTTTTCCTCCATAAAATGTCTTATAGAAAGAGAAAGTCACTGACCCCTGACCCACCAGCCCACCGCCATTCTCGTCCCACTCCCTCCAGCGGGTCTTCATGAGAGGCTGCTGGGGTCAAGGGGAAAAGCCTTAATTAAAGTCAAATGTTCCATGTTCCAATCCAGCTCCATCCTTGAGCAGAGCTGCCTCCTAGCTCAGGAGGCCCTTCAGCTCCCAGGACCTTTGTAAGTGAAAGGAAGATGCTAATTAATTCTCACCTGTCACCTCCTGGTGCAAACCAGAGATGGTGTGTGAAAAGTCAGTTCACACCCTGTCCCCTCTACTCTGAAGCCACTCAAATTAGGTTAGCATCTACATTTCCGTCAGCATCTTGCCCCCACCCTGCTTTTGCACCCATCTCTTCTTTGAGGCAGATTTCTTTTCAGAGATTATGTTCTAACTGGAAACGTTCCGTTCTTTCCAGTTAGAACGCAATTCTGGTCCGTCACAAAAAATAACAAGGCATAAAACTAGAACATGTTTATTACCCCAATACCAAGAGACAAATATTGTGCAGATTTTCAGGCCGTTTTCTTTCTGCATCTGGTTTTGTAAACATTAAATCAAAGAATGCATTTCAATGAACATGGTTTACTTAGAATCAGGGAACTCCGAGTAATGAAGAAAAATTCCATTTCGTTTTCGCTCTTCCAAGAAATATCTGTTTTGTACCTACCAGGTGCCAAGGACTGTTTTTGCAGCTTCAAGACAAAGACCAGAACAAGAGAATATTCATGTTCTCAAGGAACTAACAGTCAGTCATTATCTTTTTACTTCAACATACTATCTGCTGGGCAGTTACTAACACACCCACCACCACCATCACCACCAGCAGCCACTGTGCAAGATCCCAGGCTCTACCCGTTTATTTCTTTACTTTTTAAAAGGAAAGGTGAAGGCAGGAATGAAGATGAGGAGGCAAACAGCCAGGAAGAGAGAGGAGGAAAAAGCATTTATTTACCTTATTTAGTGACCTTATGGATTCACTTTGGTTGTTTCCCCCCCACCATGCACCTGGCTCTGGGCTGTGGAGCTGAGTCCTTGGGACACGTGATCTGCACTGGCCAGAGGCTGCAGACTTCACCACAGAGCTGCCAGGGTGCACCAAGAAGTGTAGTTTACTATTAAAAGTTGACTCTTACACAACGCATCTGGTTTAGAGCTCCAATAATGGCTCTGCAGTGAGTTATTTATCTTTACGTACTTCCGCTTCCTCAAACTGGAATAAAGCACTGACCTCACAGAGTCAGAGAGAGGAGGAGGAAGACAGTGTGGCTAAGGCACTAAGCACAATGCTGGGTTTCCAATATCTGACGAGTAAAAGCCGCTCGCCGTGGTGGCAGTGATACGGTCATCTCATTTCAGCCTCATCACCATCTTACAAGACGCACAAGCTCGGAGGTCACAGAATTTGTCTGAGGTCACGCTTAACCCTGGGGCTCTGTGCCATGAAAGCCCCTCTGAGAGAAGTGGAGGGCACGCCTCAGGAGGCTGGGACATGCATATGCGCCCCTGTGTCCCTCTGTGTCAGCACAGTCAGGAGACGGCCTCAGACAGAGACGCGGGAAGCCGACCTTTGGAAGAGGCGTGGTTGGCAGCACCTGCCAGGGAGGGCTCGGGGACACAGCATCTGCCAGCAGAGGCTCACACATGCTCACAGACCACTGAGTGACGGCGTGCCAGCACACCGGAGCTCTTTCTTACGGCTCTCATCTCCCACTGTCACCAGCGCTGGGAGATTTAAAGCAACCAACCTGCGAGAGAATCAGAATTCATGATCGCCGAGCACGGCGTGTTTTCTATCTGCCCACGTTTCTGCTTTTCCATTGAAATTCTATTCTGACTTACGGTACGTCAGTCAGGACAGCAATCTGTGCATGGCACACAGGAAAAAGGGACACAACTCATTTGGTACATGAGCCCTTCTCTACTGCCAAGTCCTGAATAGGTGCCGAGCTTTACTCAACAGCAGTGACTTCACGGAAGTGGGGATTCACATCCTTTTAGAGAGGATATTATAAGCTCTTGAGTCATCTGCAGCTGGACCATTTCTTTTTCCCATAACATCAGAGCAAACACTTTTCCTATTTACTGATGTGATTCTTTCCTGTTCGGTGGAATCTGTACTTTGATAAGGAGGGACCTAAAGAAAATAGTCCAAATATCTATTCATGCCATTCTTCCTCTCATCGGGGCTTATCTAGCTTACTTTATCTGATCCCTTGCTTTCGGGAAGCTTTCTCCAACCTCCCCAGTCCCATAATCTACCCATTTTTGAACCTTAAGACAGAAAGAATAGTAACAACACAGCCCCCGGCTGAGCATGTTCTACGTCCCCAGATGTGGCCCATGCACGTTCATGGTCTCATGTAATCATCACCAAAACCCTGCAAGGAACTGTGATTGTCTGAATTCACAGCTAGGGAAACTGAGCCTCACAGAAGCTGTGTAACATCTGGTCGATGGCTGGCTGGTGGTGGTAGATCCAGCATTCACATTAGGAATGACTTGACTTTAAAGCTCAGGGTGGCACTCACTATGCTAAGCAAGCAGTAGGGATTATGATAATACCTCCTGCTCGGTATTACCTTCTGTAAAAATTAATTTAGTATTTACTGAGGTAACTTTGTTTTACAAAATAATAGAAGCCCATGTGTGCAATATCCCCATCCCTCAGGCACACACAACACACCCTGCCGTCGCCAGGTTACTGAGTCCCCCTCTACTGTCCATTGGGAGCCCCCGCCCCTCAGCCCACCCCACCCCTTCCTCACTGGCCACCTCAGTTCTGTTGCTAGTGTCCAAGGGCTGATTTCTGTTTTGTTTGTTCTTTTGCTTTGTTTCTTTATGTTCCGCATATAAATGAGATCATTGTCCTTTGTCTTTCTCCTTCTGACTCATTTCACTGAGCATCAAGCCCTCTAGTTCCACCCATGTTGTCACAAATGGCAGGGTTTGATCTTTTCTATGGCTGTGTAGTATTCCATTGTGCATATGGACCACATCTCCTTTATCCTTTCATCTGACGTTGGGCACTTGGGTAGTTTCCAGTTCTCAGCTATGTCAAATAATGCTGTAATAAACATGGGGGTGCGTCTTTTTCTGCAAATTAGTGTTTTTATGTCTTTTGTTTGGGTAAATATTCAGAAATGGGATGACCGATTTGCATGGGATTGCCATTCTCAATATTTTGAGGCCTCTCCATACTGCTTTCCATAAAGGTGGCACCAATTTGCACTCTCTAGTCTTTTCTGGTGGTTTCAAATAGTTAAATTCCAGCCTCCTGTCCTGGGCGATTCCTGAATGGTGAATGCTGAGACTACTTTAAGTTGGTCCTGAGGACTTCTTACCAGACTAGATAACTCTTGTTTCCATGTCCACTAGCAAGCAAGAAGTGCTGCCTCCCTTAGAAGCCCGAGTTAGGCACCTGTGGCCTTGACCAAGTACCTTGGGGCCCCTAGGCCTCTCCCGCTCCTGCCAGCCAGTGTTTGGGGTGTATCACTTCTTTTGACTATGTGCCCAGGGGACCCAATCAAGGTTCAGAATAGAAGGAAGCAGACAAGACCCCACAGAGGTCCATCCACCCCCAGAAGAAAGCCAAGGAAGATGAGATGCTCTGCCTAACATAACACCACCACTGGACACCACCGTCCTGGGCCTGGCATTCCCGCTGCCCACCCACCAAAATAACAATAAAAAGATGGTTCATGTTTCTCATCATGGAGGACTCATTATCCAAAAAGGCCAGAACCACCATCTTGTTGGATCATAAATTCTTGATGACCATGACCCAATGCGTGACATGCTGTCCCTGGGTGTAGTGCACTGGACTAGAGAGTGAGGAGGCAAAGTCTGGAGGTGACCTCACAGTCTGGAGGGCACAGGGGCGCAGGTACAGAAACAACAGACAGGAAGGATGCTCGGTCCTAAAGGACGTCATCTGGGTGGAACAGTGTCCTAAGATCTGCCTCACAAATATTTCCTGACTGCCTACAGCACGCAGAGTTGACCCTGCTGTCACAGAAATGTGACCGTGCATGTGTTTATTGAAAACATACGTGTTCAGTTAAATGTGAAGGATCTAATAATGATGGTTAGCAAAACAGACATGGCAGCTTCTTAAAAGCCGTGTTTAAGAGAATCTGACCTCATCAAAACACCTCATCGGCGATGAGAAAAAGGCTAAGGGCTGGGCGCCCTAGGAACCTACGTCCTACAGATGAGCAGTCAATTCTCAGCATTTTTAAAACCTGCATTTGATAATGTTAAATAAGTGAACACTGGGGAAACAGTGATTTAAAGAGAAAACAGCCATGCGACCTTGGGAGCCAGGTGCCAGAGGCCCAGGAGGAGGCCCCCTCACTAGCCACGTGACCCACTCCTCCCCCAGCAGAAGCAGACTCGAGTTAGCCTGTGCCCCCCACAAAGTGACACATTTCCTTCGGCTGGGGGCCCTGGGAAGAGCGAAGAGCAGGGAATGTGGAATCTAAGGGTGCTGCGGGTGTTGTGCTAACAGCATGTGGCGACAGAGGTCCTTCCCAAGAGCGAGTGTTTATGGTCCACGAGCACGCTCAGTGCAGACCATCTGCTCCCTGTGTGGGAGAAGGAGCAGTGGGAGGCCCAGGCCGGGGGCTTCACCAGCAGAGGGAGGAGGCAGAAGACGTACATCCGCAAGCCAGTGACGTGTGATCGTGGGCAGGAAACTTCACGTCTGCAGGTCTCTGTTACCTTCGGGAGAACAGGCCACTGCAGACGAGGACGGTGCCCACACACAGGCTCGACGCTCACAGTGCAGGCAAGGCCAAGTGCTTCCGGCTACAAGCACCTTGCGACCCTGCCTGGGAGTGAGTTCTCCCAGGGCGGCCCTCAGACGAGCCTGTGAGGAGGGTTAGCAAAGCACTGAGGTGCGATGGGAAAGTGCCCCACCCCGGACGACGCCCCACGAGGAAGGAGATCAGCAGCCCAGGTCACGAACGACTTCCTGTGGCTGGTCAGCATCTGGCTGTCCACTGACCATGGCCCTGGGAAGTCAGTGAGGATACAGGCAAGGCCTGGAAGTCACCTTTAGGTGTCCCAGCCTCCACCCTGTCCCAGGCAGTTACCAGCATGGAGAGGTGTTCACCGCAACAGGGAGCCCTGGCTAGACGCCCTGCACCAGGCCTTTGGCTGCCTTCACTGAATAGTCACCCAGCCCTGAGCAGTGAGGAGCATACCTGCCACTATGATCCTCATCTTGCAGAGCAGACAAAAGCTCTGACAGATGAAATAAAAATGAAAAAATAATATATATAGTGAGCAGATACTGCAAGCTTCCTATATGTATCAGACACCACGTGAGCAAGACCTTCGTCATTCCTCCTAACAACGCCAGGTGACAGGCTGCGTTGTTGCTCCCTTTTACAAGGAAGGAGACTGAGGCTGATTCAGGAGGAGCCTCTTGCTGTATTTTTCACTGCTAGTAAGTGGAACCCAGCTCTGTTGGATCCAGAAGGCTCTTTTTCACTTCAAGCCCAGCAGAGTTTCAGAACAGGGAAAGGTCTCCGCTGTGAGGACGTCTCCTTCAGGGTGAGGACTAGAGAAAAGCTCCACGAGGCCGCGACAACTCTAACTTACTCCCCACTCCCTGGCGTTAGGTCCAGCCTGCGTCCACTGCCCAGAGCCCACATGACCGCACTTTGAAATCACATCAGCCCTTCCGTTCTCTGACAGCCATGTCCTCACAGTCTGCTGTTTCGGAAACACAATGTGTCTGGCTATCAGTGAGAGGTAATGTGGCCAAGCCTCTGTTTTCTCCTCCAGTGCGGTGATGGCAAGAGCGTATGTGGCAATCAAAGGCATCTCCGAATCAAAGCAAAGAAAGAATACCTAAGATGGGTTCAAGTCTCCTCTCACTGAAGCCCAGACAGGTCTCAGAAGACGCCACTGAGAAATGAGGAGCCTATGCCATGTCCTTCAGAGCACCCCAAGAATCCATTCGAGAGCATCCGTCCCTGCACGACGGCTCACCACACTGTCTCCCGTCCATCTGCAGCTCGGAATCCCAGGCGTGGAATCTCTGCTCCTAAGGGCTTCTGAGAAGGACAGGGACTATCTTGCTTCTCAGCCTGCGGTCACAAGATCTAAGTATGAAAGAAATATTTGAGTCTATCTTATATTTTGCCTTTCATTCATTCATTCCTACAACAATGCCATTAGGTGCCCATGCAACTTGGGCACCTTCGTCTGTTGCTAAGAAAGGCGCCTTGATAGGTGCTGGTACCTGCAGAAATACTTCAACACAAAGTAGAGCAACAGCACAGCGGATGGGATGCAGAGGGGCTTCCCAGGGGAAATGGTGTCAGCTTCCATTTTTTGTTTGTTTTTTTTTAAAGGTGCAGGCAGGAATGAACGGGAGCAGAGAAAGGCAGGTTGGAAGAGAAGAGGAAAGAAGCACTTTATTTGGTTGCTGATCTTGGTGGTTTCCCCTAGACCCCAGGACACAAACCGGGATACTTGGGACTTATGTGGACTTCACCGGCCGAAGGTGGCTGAGTAAACCACTACTGCATCAGGGCAGGCCCAGCATCAGGGCTGAACAGGGTGGTAGGAAATACACCAGACAGACAAGACAGGAAGGACTTTTGAGTGCAGAAGTGACAAGCTCAAAGTCTCAGAAATGTTGGCGAGGCCCCTGCCATGTCTAGGGTGCTGATCGGTCACAAAGCGTGACTGCTGCTCAGCAGCTGGTCTGCACACGGGTCTGCATGACCGCGACCCCAGCCAGGCTGGGCTCCTGCACCCAGCTTCACACCTCCACCCCAGGTGTGGTTTTCATTCTGAGGATCAGGGGCCAAGTTGTTTCACCTCTCAGCTTCCACTTCCTCATCCACACGAGCTCGGCAGCTCGCAGCTGGCTCTGGGGGTGCTGGCTGCTGTGGAAGGTCTGTGAGGAGAGGGGCCTCGTCTGGCCTGTTCACCAGTGACTTACTTCTCAGCACTAGGAATACACCTGCTCTACAGGACTGGACACTTCTTAATGTAATTAGTTATAGGTCTTTTTATGTACATTTCATCTGTATTCTAAATAGCTTTTTTTTTTCATTTATACTAAGAAGACAAATAGAGAAGTTCTTTTTTAAATTGTGGTAACTGACAAAACAATAAAGTTTAGATATGTCTGGTCACTCTTCATCGAATATATCACACACCGTGCCCGCCACCACATTGCCAATGATCCTCCCCCATCCATCGGACCCACCACCCTTCTGCTCCCCCTCCAACCCCTCCCCGCTGGTAATTTCAGCTCTGCTGTCAGTGTCCAAGGGTTGGTTTTTGTTTCATTTTGTCCTTTGCTCTGCTTCTTCATATTCCACATATGCATGAGATCACTTAGTATTTGTCTTTCTCCTGCTGACTTAATCTCACTTAGTGTCTTGCCTTCTAAGTCCATCCATGTTTTTGCAAATGGCAGGGTTGCATCATTTTGAACACGCATAATTTAAAAAAAATGAAAGTACATGTTATAGAATTTAAAATCTTAAGCGCAAACACTATCGTTCAGACTCCAGGACTTTCAGATCGCAAACCTGAACTCAACACCCATTCAACAGTAATCCCCCATCCCCTCCCCCAGCCCTGGCCAGCACCCGCCTACTTTCTGTTTCTCTGACTTTGAGGTACTCTGGGAAGCACAGAGAAGTGAACTAGACGCTGTCTGTCCTCTTGTGACCGGTTCATTTCACTGAGCATAATATCCTCAAGGTTCACTCATCCTTGGCAGAGCCCACATGCCCTTGCTCTTTTAAGACTGTATAGTATTCCATTGTATACATACACCCTGTTTTATATTTCCATTCATTCATTGATGGGCATTGGGGCTGTTCCTTCCTCCTGGCTACATGAGTAAAGCTGGTGTGAGCACAGGTATCTACAGATATATTTTTGTTTTTTAAGGAAAAACGCAGGCAGGAAAGGAAGGCAGTAGCAGAAGAAGGCGGCAGGTGGCTGACCTAACCGCGACTCCACCAGGGCGCGCCAGTGTACAGCTCTCTTTGAGGTCCTACTTTAAATTCTTTTGAATGTGCGTCCAGAAGCGAAATTGCTGAATCATGACAGTTCTACTTTCGATTTTTAAAGAACTGCCATGCTGCTTTCCACGGCGGATGTACCATTTTATAAACCCACCGACAGTGCCCCAAGGTCCCCATTTCTAGGGTGAGTCATCTCATTCTGAGTAAATGAGTATTTGTTGACTGGATATGGACGCAGCATAATCACACAACATGAACTTTTTGGTGGCCTGATACTTTCCCTCAGGTGACCTGCAATCTCAGGAAGTCTGTAGACCGAGGACTAGGAAATTCAAGCCTAGTGGCCCACGCACAGCTGCGGGAACCTCCCAGAACTGTCCCCACGAGGTCCCCACCACTCCTCCTTATACACAGGTTAACTTCTCGTGCTCCTTCTTTGATCCTCTAATTTCAAAATGTGGCAAACTTGTTTCTTTAGAATGAGTCAAAGCACATGATTTAATAATGAAGTGCTTTACTCTGTTGCTCATTAGAACATTATATTTACAGTAAGCAGGATTCTGTTTTGTTCATGTCTACACCCAATACCAGAAGTTCCTCCGGGCAGGGACCATGACTCACTCCCTTCTGAATCTTTGATCTTGAACCCGAAGAGGCCGGCACAGGGGCTGATGTGAGGTAGGCACACAGCGATGTTGCCGAATGCTTCCAGGGACAGGCCCAATCCAGGAAGTCTTCCTGGAAAAAGACCACTTTGAAAGGGGAGAGGACAGCCTCGTAGAGAACAGGAGGAACATGTACAGCCAGACGGAAGAGACTGACTCAGTCATTTCATCTCATTCCCGAAGGCAGTTTGTGACCGAGTCAACAAAATACTAGTCACCTGATATGACACAATATGATTTCCATGTGAGAAAGCACCTACACACGTGCACACACATGCACCGCATACATGCACACGCACACGCACACACACACACACACACACACACTCATCTCACACGAGACTGGGTTTAATTTCCTCAAGGAGTGGAAATGAGCAATAAAAGGCATTAGAAAAGAAAGGAACTGACTTTCTTTTGATCTTTCCTTTCACCTCAGAGGAGAGTAACCCAATGTCTATGCAGCCCCTCTATGGTACCCAGCTCTGTCCTGAGCACCTGGCTCGTGTGAACTCACTGCGCCTTCATGGGACTCTGGAAGAGAGGATCCATGACGGGAGTGGCCATGCCCCCCACCCAATGTCCACGGCCTGATCTCCAGATCCTATGAATGCTGACCTGGCATGGAGAAAGGGACTTTGCAAACGTGATTAAGGATCTTGAGATGTGAACATTATCTGAGTTGGTCCAGATGGGCCAAATCTAATCACAGGGGTCCTTAAGAGATGGAAGGAGGAGGCAGAGAATCAGAATGAGAGCGAGGGCATCATGAGAAAGCCTCAACCAGCCATGACTAGCTTTGAAGATGGAAGGGACCACGATTGCAGCGAGGCCGGTGGTGTCAAGAAGGTGGAAAAAACACAGCTGCTCCTCTGGGGTTTCCACAAGGAACCAGCTCTGCTGGCATCTTGATTTAAGCCCAGGGAGACCCAGTCTGGAATGCCGCCTCCAGAACGGTAAAATAATAAACTTGTTTCAAGTCACTCTGCTTATAGTCCTATTTTGCAGTAGCAATGGGAAACTGATACATCTCTTGCTGTCAGAGAGGCATAGCTCTCGTCTGCAGTCTTAGCTCTGAACAGAGGCACCAGGATCCGAAGCCACCAGGACCTAAAGTCACCCCTGGTTGGAGAGCCCAGGCTATCAACCACAGATGATAGGCCATGGACCCCCCAAAAGGGCGTGGGTGATGCCATTTTGTGCTGAGGGCTTTGCTGTGTGCAGCATCTGGGCAGGATTCTCCATTGGTCTTTGTCTCAGTCTTTCCTGGTGGCAGGTCCTACGCACTTTTCTCAGTCTCTTCTGATAACTTTAGATCCTCATTGTTTTCACTAATGTCTGTATGAACATCTTCACGAATTTCTAAACAGACTGTCTCTGGGCTCAGAGTGAATGGCAGCAGTGCAACTCTCCCACCTTCCTATAAAATAGCCAATAGTGCAGCGCCCCCCGCCCCACCACCCAGGCTAGTCTACTCCTTGAGTGAACCAGTCCGGCTTCCAAGTTCCAAATAAACTCTTCTGGAGAGTCAAAGCGTTACTCTGGGTCATTCTTCCATGCTCCCAAACCAAACCCCCAAATCCCCTAAATGTTTGGGGAGAACCTAGCAACTGCTTCCATCCTTCCCTCTAATACAAGGTGACCACTCAGGTGTATCTGCAAACATGCATTTAGAAGGTTCTGAACCTGAAAGGCACACCGTGGAGCAGCAGGAGAAAGCCAGGACCGTGGAGGGGAGCGTGTGGGAGCCCTAGTGCTTCCCCATACCAGTCTTCTGCAAGCACTGCCCCTCTCCAGAGTATTTTTGTCTGTAAAATTAACATAATAACACTAGCCTGGAGGCCTGCTCTGATTTCTATCTGGAAATGCATAGATAACTCACAAGTCTTTTGCCTTTTCTTTGATCTTCTGGTTTCGAAATGTTGCAAGATTTTCCTTAGAATGAGCCAAAGCAGATGATCTATTTAGTGATGAAGTTTCTTTTCTTTCTTTAAATAATATTTATGACTGGTGGAATTTTATGACGGGCTAGGGTTGAGGGGGAACAATCCAGAAAGAACAAATAAATGTTTTAAATGCTTCTTCCTCCTTTCCTCTTCCTGCTTGCTGCCTACCTGCCTGTCTTCATTTCTGCCTGCCTGCCTTCCTCTTTAAAAAGAAAAACAATTCTGCTTTCACTTCTGTAACTCCAGCTCTTACAATGTCCGGCATGTAATAGAGATTCAATAAACAAACACCTGCTGACTGAATACATCATCAGAACCAGACAACAGTAAACAAGGAAACATCAGAAAGACTTCTGTATGTATAGTCCAAATAGAAAAGTGGGCACGCCCTGGTGGCCTAGAGAATAAAGCCACCAGATGTAGTCCACATAAATCCCAAGGACCCAGGTTCGAGACCTGGGCCCGGGAGAACAACCAACATGAGCAACTAAATAAAATAAATAAGTGTTTCTTTGTCTTCTCTCTTCCAGCCTGCCTGCCTGCTTGCCTTCATTCCTGCCTGCAGCTTTCCTTTAAAAAGAAATAACAAGGAAAACTGTTGTTTGTTTTTTATTTAAGTTACAGGAAAATATTCACGTGGCCTAAGTCAAAGTCCTTATACCACCACCTGCTGTCTGACAGTTGGACAGAAAGCCCTAAAGAAACTACCTTTCAGCCCAACCCTGAGAAAGCCATGTGGCAAAGGGACACCACGGCTGAGAATTGCCGTCTCAGACTTCTTTCTGGAAATTCATCTCTGCTCCTTAGGAATCTGGCTACCTGTAATACTGGAAGGATCAGTCAATGTCCACAGTGATGCGGGAACAGCACAGCCATCTATAGGGCAGGTTGCAGATGTCTGAGTAGAAAACTCACAGGCAAAACCTTAGACTTCTAAAAGCAAAGACCCCCAAAGAGCGAGCACCCCACCTTAGCAACTTGGACCTGGCCGTGGCCAGGAAGGAAGAAGCCCACACTTCTCACATACACAAGACTTCTTCTTGTCTGAGTGAGAGGCAGGCATCTCAGGTCGTACACACACATGTGCATCCCTGATGTAACTTTCCCGGCCCGCAGGGCACTTCAACTCTCTGTGTGCTCCTGACCAAATGGCTCTCTCCATGAATTCTTTCTGGACAGACCCAGCATCTCATCAGTGTGTCTCTCTCACCCTCCCCACATCATCCAGGATTTCTCTCATTTTCAAAATGATGTTCCGAGGGAGTCAAGGCACTTTCCTTTTCTGGAGGACCTCGGTCTTCTGCTTCTCCGTTGCTCCTCTCAAGGTGTGCTGGGTGACAGTCTGCATGGTGCTGACTCACCATGGCCTGGACCCTTCCTCCCACTCGGCGATTTTAGGGTGCCCGTCAGACAGGACCGCCACTGGAAAATCACGCAGGAAGGCAAGACAGAGCTGTCAACAAGAGGGCCCACATTCCGACTTTTCTCTTCCACAGCCTTCAGGAAAACCAGAGGACCCAGCACAGTGCCGGGCTCGGTAAATGTGTTGAGTGAGCTCACTAACGAAGCCTTCAACTAACAGCCTGATGCTTCCTGAGCACAGTTATTTCCCATCGGTCCACTGTCCACCCATCAACACCAGCTAACGGTGCCCCGACTTCCCTGCAGGCCTCAAATGTGGGTGAGCCTGGCATCATCTTCTAGAG
Source organism: Solenodon paradoxus (assembly GCA_004363575.1). Classification (NCBI taxonomy): domain Eukaryota; kingdom Metazoa; phylum Chordata; class Mammalia; order Eulipotyphla; family Solenodontidae; genus Solenodon; species Solenodon paradoxus. The sequence continues at coordinate 60,645 of RJWH01003991.1, forward strand.
CCTGGTAAGCACCAATTTCCCTATAAATCAGGCTTCTCCCCTGCTCCACTGTTTCCCCTGAATGATAAAGAACCACAAGGAACTAATCTCAGGGGAACATCGGTGCTGCCAAAGTGGCAGGAGATTTGGTCTCAGTTACCTGCTTTGAAGGTAAAACCATCTCCTGGAAAGTCCACTGGTCCCTGAAAGCCCCAAGTGCCCCAGTGGGGAGAAGAGGCCCAGCAGGCCAGTTCGCATAACCACTGGGAGAAGGGGAGACAAAGCAGAAAGAGCACCCGAGACGTCCCTCTCCGGCAACGTAGCGGCCTGAGCAGACATGGGTCCCTTCCCCCTTCTGTTACAAGCAGGTAGAATCTTATATATGACTCAGACGGTTTACAGTATGTAGCCAAAGTGGGGGAAACACAGGGGGAGGCTCATACCAGAGCCAGGTCACAGCCCCCAGGAGGCACCTGTGTGCCTGGCTGCACGCACATACCCAAGCAGACCTGCACATGGCCGGAGGCCGTGTCCTGGGGCCCACAGAGAAGAGGCTGGGCCGTCCCCAGAGGCCACTCAGGAGAAATCACAGAGGATTTGATGTGCTAGGTCAGGACATTCCAGCGTCAGCCTGTTTCCTCTGTGGAAGCACTTTTCTTGGCTTGTTGTGATACGAGAGATGTGAACGGAAAGAGCAGCCCCTCTTGAGCACTGGACCGTGGTGGAGAGGGTCAGGCGAGCCTGGAAGGCCCGAGTGTATTCAAGCCACACCTGCTTAGTTCGTGAGCCTCAAAACCCAAGAAATTCTGGCTTAGAGAAAAAAAATATGCGGGGACTTTACGGGCAGACAGAACAGAGAAGGATGGCGCTCTGGGCCTGGCTGGATTCAGGGCTGGAAGGATGTGCTCCGGGAGGAGTTGTGTCCATGTGGGGACTCTGCATTTCTGGAGCGGGCAGACGTGGTACTTCAGGTGGGCTGGCCCCAAGGGGACCACTGGCCTTCAGGTGAATGTGCAGCCATAATTCAGCAATCCCTGCAGGGACGTCTCTTCCACAGCAGTTCTAATAAAAGTCTCAGCTTGTCCGACTGGGATCCATCATGAACCAATCTCTGCAGTCAGAGGCTGGAGCATTCACTGGCTGGGTGACGCTCAGGTGCCCACAGCATACAGGGTGTGGGTTGTGGCCATGGGATTTCCATGGGGTAAGGGGAGGCAGGTAGGGCCTGCATCCAAAGAGACTAGAGGAAAGAGAGAGAAGAGGAGAGGAGAAGGAAGGAAGGAAAGAAAGAAAGAAAGAAGGAAGGAAGGCAGGCAGGCAAGCAGGAAGGTTCGGAGGGAAGAAACACAGCATAAATTACAGATAAATTTTATTAGGGAATAAAGCAGTAATTGGCTTCGACAGTAAATAAAACAAAGAGAGGCACATCCTGGTGGCCCCAGGCCACACCAGTGGCTGTGGTGTAGAACATGAAAAGTTCAAGCACCCAGGTTCACACCCCTGGCTGGGGTAACACCAAAATGATAAATAAATAACAATGCTTCTTCCCCCTCTCCCTTCCTGCTTGTCTGCCTTCCTTCACCTTTTAAAAAAGAAAACAAAGAAAACAGAAGCACTCAGCTTTGTATGGCTTTTTGTTTTTCCTGTAACACCTGTCACCAACTTTAAGAATACCTTTCAGCGGTTTTCATATAATTCAGAGCTGTGTAACAAATCACCACCATCAGCCTTCGAATATTTCACCACCTCAAAGGAACCCCACGCACTTCAGCCATTAGTCCCCTCTCACCTGTACCCAGTTCCAGCAAAAGCACAATCTAACTTTTGATCTGTAGATTTCGTGTAAGGACTCAAACACCAGATGGGCTTTTGGAATTCTTTTGTCTTTGGTGGTAACATCTAGAAAAACACCCCTTTCCTGACCTCTGGGCCGAGGGTGGGCCCCACGCACAGCATCACTGTCGTGGCTGTGGGTCAGAAGGGGAGGCCAGGGCAGGAGCCCTCGGAGAGGGGACACCGCTCATTTCCTGCGGCAGTCAGTCCCCTGCCCCCGGAATCACGGGTTCCTGGGTGTGGAGCTCCTGCTCGCTGCATTCCCGCAATTCCCAGGAATCATTTTGGCCAGGCCACGTAACCCAGTGGGGCTCAGCGGGACCGGAAGCTGGTGGTTTCTGGGAAAGCTGTTGCTCCATCTTCTCGAAAAAGTGCTGGTGTTTTCTCTCTTCCTCTGGATGTTAACATAGACGTGTGCCATGAACTCAAGAGAAAACTGAAAGAACTACCAGGAAATGGGGTGGGGGCTCCCAGAACTCAAGCTCATTCTGAATCTCACTGGGCACCCTGCCCCAAGCACCTTTCCGGCTCTGCACTGAGCCAAGACACTTATGCCAAGGCTCCCCACCCCTAAGGGTGTTTTAGCCAACAGGGATCCCAGCAGAGATGGGAAGGAGGGAGCGAAGCTGAGATGGCCACCCCACCCTGCCCCTCTCCCTCTCTGGGGGGTCACTGAGAACTGGTCCAACCCAAGTCTCCACTACAGTCAGGTCTTCTCTGCAGCCTTTGCTGTCTCCAGGTACCAACGACCCCTCCGTACCCCTCAAACTAGGCATGACCCAAGAGTCCTAGGGTTCTCTGCCCTGGACACAGCACGACCCCTGCCCACACCTTCTTACAAACACAAAGATCTCATACATGGCCCACAGCACAGGAAAAGATGCTCAAAGGTATCTGCCATTAGGGAAACGCAAATGAAAACCACAGTGACATACCACGGCATGCCCGCTAGGTCGCCATGGTAATCAAACAAACCAGCAAACAGAAAGCAACAAGTATGGGTATGGATGTGGAGAAATCGGAACCCTCAAAGCATAAACAGAAAATGGTTCAGCCATTTTGGAAAAGTCTGGCAGGTTCTCAAAAAGTTAAACATTGAGTTCCAGGTGATTTATTCATCATCCCTAGGTCTAGACCTAGGTCTAGGGATGAATGGAAAACAGGTTTTCAAGCAAATACTTGCACATGCGTGTTCAGAGGGGGACTATTCACAATAGTCAGAAGGTGGAAACAACCAGACGCCCATCGATGGATGAGGGATAAACAAATGTGTCTGCCCGCATCGTGGAATATTATTCAGCCAGAAAAAGGAATGGAGTATTGCAACCTGCTAGAACAAGGATGGACTTCAAAGTGACAGGAACTTCTAAGTGACAGGAGCCAGCCATAAAAGGTCACTTGCAGCATGAGTCCACCGACAGGAAACATCGGTAAACCCACAGAGACAGAAAGCAGAGAGCCGGCTGCCAGGGGCTGGAGGCAGGGAGGGCTCTGCGCGGATGACTGTACGGATAACGGGTTTCCTCCGGGTGAAGAGAAAGTCTCAGAGGTCAACAGAAGTGACGACTGTACAACACGGTGAGAGGACAGAGTGCCACCACACGGCACGCCTTAGAACGGTGGATAGCTCATCGCATGTCCATTTTACCTCCATTTCAAAAATCCCACGAATTTTTCATGTGCCTGAGGACACTGAGAGACACCCCCGCCCCCCAGCTCGCAGGTAGGCAGTCACGCGAGTCAGCCAGCGCACTTCCACACTGTGTCAATTCAGGGACACACCCAACTGACATGCCTACCAGCCACTTCCCACTTGGGTGACCTAGAGCAAGTGTCTGAGTGCCTCTGAGTCTCAGTTTCCTCATCAGTAAACCTGGACTAATCACACGAACGCTGCTGGGCTGGTGTGGGGTTACGCTGACGTTAGCTTAGGAGAATGTGTAAAATGTCTCTGGCACCTAAGGGTGATTTCACCATTCATTCCTCTTCACACAAATCATGGCACACACTCCCCTGTAAAGCTGACTAACATGGACACATACAGGGTGGCAGGGCAGCAGCATGCAGGCAGGCGCTCCCACCAGCTTGCCAGGCCCCGAGGCTCAGCTGCACCCCTAACTGTGTGCCCTTGGACAGAGTGCTCCCCGAGATTCAGTTGCTCTGGTATAAAATAAGGATAAACAGAAGTGAGGATTAAACAGAAAGCCCTCGGCACAGTTCGCGGTACATAACAGGCGTTGATTAGTGGTTTATGTAGGTGTGTACGACTGTGTATATGTGTGTGTGTACACGTATATGTAAGTGTAAGTGTATGTGTGCATGTGTATGTATGCACATAAGTCCCCAATAACTGGCAGACACCAAGCTGAAAGCTACTTTATCCTTTCCCTTCCTCTTCTCCCACCAGCAGCAACACTTAGAGAGTATCCTGTCTACACCGAGCGCCTAATAAACAGAATCACAGCCACCTGAGATGGGAGGGACCTTAGATCTCTCTAGAGTAGATGCTGGCAAACTATGGCATGTGGTCAGAAATATCACACACCCAGGAGTATTGCTTTTCCAGACCAAACAGTTCCCTTTCCTTCAAACAAAGGTTTGAGGCCCACCGCCATCCGTGGCACAGATGGCTAAATTCATGACACTCTTGCCACCGCCTCCTGGAACATTTCCCAGCCTCCCTTGGTTAGGCCAGGCCCCATGTCAGAGTTTCATTGCCGGTTTTTCAGGACAAGGATTTCAAGAAGTGGGGCGCCTCCTCTGTGCCCTGAATCCCTTCTGCTATGGGCACAGACATGACAAAGCAGGCGCAGCCCAGGTCCGAGAGCCACCACTTGAAAGAAAGCCACCCATCTGGAGGTTCATATGAATGAACAACAAACTCTTATATTTGTGCTATTAACACTGTGGGGACAACTTATCAATGCAACTATTATCACTGTATTACTAACCAATATACCATCCTAGTCCCCTTATGTGAAGTGTTTCCCAAACTGAATTATAAATGGTTCCCTTAATTAATCCCCCAAATTCTTCAACTGAACACCTACGGTGTCAGCTCCTCCAGGAGACCTGTGGGTTCCAGATAAATTAACAGTAGTCATGCATCCCTTAATGATGTCTGATTCCAGGACAGACCGCATCCAATACGCTCTAACCATACAGCCCAGGTGTGTGGCAGGCTGTGCCATCTTGGTTTGTGTAATTACACTCTGTGATGTTCACACAAGGACACACTGGCCTAATGACACATTTCTCTGAGCACATCTCATTGTTAAGCGATGCATGACTGGGGTAAGGAAGATGGAAGGATAAACAAAACAAGTCATTAGAACGTTTCCAGTACTTGACGAAGGCTGTACAAGGTAGAGTGAGGACACAAACGAGAAGAGGACTCTGTCTTCTGGGAATCGTCTTCTGGGCTGTCCTAGAAGGAGGCACTGGGTCAGAAGGTGCTGTTCATCAACTACACAAATGGCCCACTCAATCAAGGGCCCACCTGAGCAAAGCTGTGGGCATCTGAAAGAGGGAAGGAAGTGTGAGGGGAAGTGCTGATTTGAATAAAAGCTTCAGGGGTGGGGGAGAAGGGGAAGGAAGTGGAAGGAGGCGGAGAGAGGGGAAGTGAGAAAGAGGGAATTGAGGAGGAATGTGGAGTCAGAGGCCTGTGGGAGTTGAGGAGTGGTGACTATGACTGTCCAGAAATACTCATGGGACCTGAACTGCAGTTCCAAATAGGGGCTGGGCTTTCAAATTCTTTGATACAAAGATAATTTCACTACTGGGTCCTTCCTGGCTTCTGCTTCCTCCCCTCTGTGTGTCTCTTTTTGCATTTCCCTGCCTTCTCACGGATCTTGGGCTGCTCCCCCTAAGTTTTCTTCACCCAGACTCACTCCATTTTCCTTAGAAACCCAGATACCTCCCTTGTGATCTTCCTCCTTCCTCATGTCCCCGTAAGTATCTCCCACATTTCAGTCTCCAACAGGGGAGCCCTAAGGCAGGGCCTGCTGACCACTGACGGGAAGTCTTCATGGCAGACCCTGGTCCCTAGACTTTAAACAGTCTTGGAGCCAGAGAAAGAGGATAGGAGACATGGTCCTGGGCTCATGTTTACCCAACATCTGTTAATTCTGTCACCTGGGGCAGGTCAGCAGTTAGGCTGGAGCCTCCATTTCTTCACCATAAGGATCATTCTCACCATAAGGATCATTCTCAATAAGGAACAGAAAAGATGGAGCTGAAACAACCTCAATCTCTGCCTCCTACACTTTCCTAAGGAGGAAGCCAAGGTCCTGTTGAGTCAGCAGTGAGAGGTCACGGTTGATGGCAAAGTCAGATCTAGAGCGCAAATCTGTGTACAGTGTAGTATTAGATAGGACTACACTGGTGAGCTGACATAGGTCAGTTCTCACCGATCAGGGCAGTCCAAATTTATACCACTTCCTATTGAGTTTGAGTCATTGCGATGATTTAAAGAAACATGGCTGAGTATCGGAAATTCAGTGATGCCCAATAACTACAGGTGGACCCAGCACTACATAACAAAATCATACAACCCTTTCTTCCTTACTTTGACACCATCAGCAATGCCCGTGTTAAACAGGCAAGAAGACTGAGGTTTCCAAGAGAGGGACATTCCGGAATAGAAACCCTGTGGGGGCTACCAGTGAGATGTAACCTCACTCACGGTTTTCCTCTACATTATCCATTCACACCAACATAAAAGCTACTAATTATCCCCAAATGTTTCTGAATCTCTCTGGCAGCAATATATGCTAGAATATATATATATTCTAGTACTGAAGTAGTTGTTAACAACCTTAATAGATGAAGACATAGTACCAATAAACAAGAAAAGGCATACTAAAATAAGATTGAGCAAAAGGCATAGAGAAACAACAAAATATACTAGGTAGAGACATGACAATATGTACAACCCCAGGAAAAATTTTTTAAAAAGAAAACAAAAACGACCATTGATTTTTAGCCTGTTGTGAGAAGTAACACAACTGATAAAGCTCATGGCTGTCAAGGGTTGAAGAAATAAGCACGCTCAAAAACTGACTCTTAGAAATACAAAGTGGTACACTTTTCTGAAGAACAATATGGCAACATACATGACCTGGGTTTGTAACCAGGTCCAGAGCGGACAGCCAAGATAAACAACTAAATAATGAAATAACAGGTGTGCCCTGGTGGAGCAGCAGGGAGGTCAGTCACCTCCGTGTACACAGTACATCACAGGACCCAGATTCACATCATGGGTCCAGAGCAATTGACCAGTGTGAATAACTAAATAAACATGCTTCTTCCTCCTCTCTTCCAGACTGCATGACCACTTACCTTCATTCCTGCCTGCAACTTTCCTTCAAAAAAACCAACAAAACATAAAAGTTCACTGGGGCATCCTACAATATTAAGTAAAAAAAATCAGATTGTTGAAGAGGATGTCACTGTTTGCAGAGCAAGACAGCTGTAAGTATACCTGAATGGTGCTTATCTTTTGGTATTTATAATTATGGGTGGGCACCATTTTCCTCTTATCTTTTCCTGTTTTTCCTTCTTCTTAATTTTGTGATGGGCCTGTATTACAGAGGGATGGGGAAACTGAAAGGATAGAGGAAGTCACTGAGGGCTGCATACTCTCTGACTATCTTAAAAGCTATAGGAACCTCCCCTTTGAAATGGATGAATTCTATGATATATGAGTTATACTTCGATAAAGCTATTGCAGACATTTGATTTCAAAATCAAGAAAAGATCCCAGGTCCAACATGGCAGACTGTTAAGCCAGAGAGCTCACCTCCTCCCCACAGGCATGACAATGCACCCCAATTAGCAATCACCACCTTTGAAAAGGAATGGGAACCAGCATCTCCACCAAGAGAAAGGAACACGCCTTCACAAATGGTAGGAAGAGCTCATCTGTCTCAGTGCCTTCTTCGGAGGCCCTGGGGCCATAGACAGAGACACCCTTCCCAGAGCCGAATGCCCTGCCCCTTGGTGGATGCCTCCATACCTGAGAATTGGGTTCCAGTCACTGAACCAAAAACCTTGGCGTGCGGTGGAAAGAGGCATAGCCTCTTGTGAAACAAGACGCTGCTTCCATGCGGTTCAGTGACTGGAGGCTGACGTTGCAGGAAGTTCTGAGGGAGACATGCCGGCCCCTGCGGGTTCCTGTCAAACCTTCACGGCTCACAACTGCCCTTCCTCAGGCTGCTGGAGGGGGTGGCCATGTCTGCAGCATTCCATTTTCTGGTTCTCTCTTTGAACTGGCCCCATGAAACAGTTTCCGCCTGCCTGGGGCTACTGCTAATAAGCAGTGCTATCTGCAAGGTATGCCCTAGAATTTTCACCTCTGGGTCCCAGGGCTTTTTCACCACCCCCACTGGGACTGCCACTCCTCTGGAGAACTGAGGCGTTTTCACAGAAAAGTGTGCTCTGCTAAGACCACTTGTCGGTTCTGTCTCCTGTGGCCTCTGTTGGAACCGGCCCACTACGCTTGGACCTCTCTGTGTGCTGCTGTTCATGCCTGTGACTCTGGGGACAGCTGCATTCCCTACCCCAGGTCCAGCCCTGTAGGCTGCATTCTCCAGCCTCTACGCAGACTTGTTTCTAGAACTTCAATAAATCTGACAATGCAGCTGGGAGATCACACGACTAAAGGAAGCCCAGCATTTGAGACCAACACCTGGTCCTCTGCAGTGCAATTCGATCCATTAACGCAAGACCTTTGCATCAGAAAATCCTAACCCATAATAATAAATAAGAATGTCAAACAGATAGAAGAGACAGGAAAATACACAAAATGATGGCACAAAACAACCAAAGGGGAAAATCTGAATAAAACAGAATTAGGCAAACTCTGATGAAGACTTTAAAGCAATAGCTTTAATGATGCCCACTGAACTCAGGAAAACATGGAGGAGAAAAAAGAACCACAGCAAAGAATAAGAAAAGAAAGCAGCTCGAAACAGAATTCATGGAGCTGAAGAACAGAAGAGCTGCACCACAGAACACAACAAAGGGACTCAACAGCAGGCTGGAAGAAGTCTCTAATCAACTCAGTGAGACAGAAGACAGTGCAGTGGAATGCGCTCAAGCAGACCAGCAAGAACAAAAAAAGAATTAGAAGAAACAAAGATAGCATAAGAGACTTACAGGGTAACATCAAGAGGGACAATATCCACCTCACAAGGGTTCCAAAAGAAGAAAGAGTAGAGGGCAGAAATAGTATTCGAAGAAATAATAACTAAGAACTCCCCTAACCTTTGAAGCAAGCAAACCTCCAGACCCAGGAAACTCTTAAGTGTTCCAATAAAAGAAACCCAAACAAATACACACAAAGGCCTACTGTCATTATACAAAATAGAGAGAATCTTAAAAGCAGTTAGAAAAAAATGAGTTACATACAAAAGAATCACTCTAAGGCTGTCTGCAAATTTCTCAGCTAAAACTTTACAGGTCAGAAGGGAATGGCATGATGCATTCCAAGACTTCCAAATGAGGCTACTCTACCCTGCCAGATTATCATTTAGGATTGAAGGAATGACAAAGAGCTTTAAGACAAACAAAAGTTTAAAGGAATTCATTACCACAAAACCAGTCTTACAAGAAATATAAAGTAAGTTCTTTAAAATGAAAAGAAACCCTACAACAGTTAAGACTCCAAAAAATATAAAATGTGGGGAGGAGGAGAGTAAAATTGTGGACTGTAAGAATGTGCTCAAGACTAACTTGCTTTCAAGTAACAACAGGTTATAAGTATAGAAACTTTTATGTAAATCCCAGAGTAACCTCAAAACATAAACCCATCAAAAAAGAAAATGAAAATGAAAACAAAATACAATGTAAGTGCTTTAAAAGCACCTAAGAAAAGAATAAAGGTATTGTCTGCAATACCACCCAGAAAACAATTAACAAAGTGACCATAAACAATTACAAGTCAATAATCACCTTAAATGCTAGAACTCACCAATCAAGAGGCACAGAGGGGCCAAAAGGATTTAAAAAACTTTCTGCTGCATACAGAAAACTTATCTACATTTGAAAGATAAATATAGGCTCAAAGTCAGTGGTTGAAAGATAATATAATCCTATAATCAAATAGTAATTTTAAAAAAGTAGACACAGTCGTATCAGATAAAATAGACTTCCAACTAAAGAAGGTAACAAAAGACAGATATAAATTACATAATGATTAAGGGGTCACTTCAGCAAGAAAACATAACTGCTATTAGCATATATACACCAAATGAAGGAGCATCAAAACACCTAAAGCAATTATTAACAGAATTAAAGAGAGACACTGACATCCATACAATAATAGGAGACTCCAACACCTCATTTACAATGGACACATCAACCAGGCAGAAAATTAACAAGGAAACAATATCCTTAAAAGTCAAATTAGAACAGATGAATTTAAGACATTTACCAAACACTTCACCCAAAGACTGCAGAATTCACATTTTTCTCACATGCTCATGGAACATTCTCCATATAGACCATATGTTGGGAAACAAAACATGTCTCAACAAATTCACAAAGATTTAAATCACAGCAAGCATCTTGTATGATCACAACAGCATAAAACTAGAAATCTACCACAGGAAAAAAGGTTGGAAAATTCCGAAATACGTGAAAGCTAAACATGTTTCTCAATGACTTTGGGGTAAAAGAAAATCAAAGAAGAAATTAAAAAGTATGTGTAGACCAATGAGAATGATGACACAAATTACCAGATCTTATGGGATGCAACAAAAACAGTACTAAAAGTAAAGTTTATAGAGATTCAGATCTACCTCAAGAAACCAGAAAACTCACAAATAAACAACCTAAACCTACATCTAAAGCAACTAGAAAAAAGAACTGAAACCAAAATTCCGTAGAAGGAAGGAAATACTTAACATTTGAGCAGAAATAAATAAAACAACAATCAAAAAAGACAATTCCAAAGGTTAATAATCCAAAAGCTGGTTCATTATAAAAACAAACAAATTGACAAACCACTGGCTAGCCTCATTTTTTAAATGAGAGAAAACTCTAATAACTAGAATCAGAAATAAGAGGGGGAAAGTTATGATACCTGAAAATCACAAAGCACCATGAAAGACTACTCTGAACAAACAAACTACATGGCAATAAAGTGGACAACACTTCAAGGACATGGACAGGCCTTTAGAACACAGTGTCCACTAAGACTGAGTCAGGAAGAAATGGAACAACTGATAAACCACAAGCAGGGAAATTGAAGAAGTAATCAAAAGTCTCCCAAAAAAGAAAAAGCCCAGGACCAATATGGCTTACTAGTGAGTTTTAGCAAACCTTCCAAGAAGAATTAATACCTATTCTTCTGTAACAATTCCAACAAATTGAAAACTGGGAACACTTCCAAACCCTTTCTATGAGCCCAATATTATGCTGATACCAAAAGCAGACAAGGACATAGCTAAAGATAAAGAAAATGACAGACCATTATCTCTGATGAACAGAGATGCAAGAAATCCTCAACAAAAGTTTAGCAAATGGAATCCAACAATACTGCAAAATAATCATCCATCACGACTAAGTGCAATTTATCCAGAGGATGGTTCAAAATATGCAAATCTATTAGTGTAATATACCGCATCAATGAAAGGAAGTAAAAAATCCTATGATCATATCAACAGATACAGAGAAAGTATTTGACAAGATTCAGCACCCATTTATGATATATACACTACATAAAACTGGGATAGAAGGAACATAACACAATAAAATCCATATATAATAAACTCACAGCCAACGTCATACTCAATGGTGAAAAAATGAAATCATTTTCTCTGAGATCAAGGACAAGATAAGGCTGTTCACCTTACCACTGGCATTTAACATTATACTGCAGTTCCTAGTCAGGATGATTAGGCAAGAAGAAAAAGTAGAAGGAATCCAAATTGGAAAAGGAAGTAATACTATCACTATTTGCAGAAGACATGAAAATATACATAGAAAACCCTAAAGACTCCACCAAAGAAAACTACTAGAATTAATCAATGACTATAGTAATGTGGCAGGCTAGAAAATCGATATACAAAAATCTGTTGCATTTTCTATGTAAACAATACAATAAAAGAGAATGAAATCAAGACAACTATCCCATTTGCAATAGGGAAAAAAAAAAAAAGAATTAAATACATTGGAATATACCTCACAAAGGCTGCTGAAAGACCTAGATAATGAAAACTAGATGACTTTGTTAAAAAAAATAGAGGAAGACACAAAGAAATGGAAAATATTCTGTGCTCATGGTTGGGAAGAATTAACATTGTTAAAATGGCCATCTTACCTCAAGCAATATGCAGGTTTAATGTAATCCCCATCCAAATCCCACTGGGATTTTTCAAGGAATAAGAAGGAAAAAGTGTAATTTGTAAGGAGCCACCAAAGACCCTGAATAGTGAAAGCAATAATGAGAATAAAGCACAAAAGTGGAGGTATCACACTCCCCAATCTTGCGCTATACTCCAAAGTGAGTGAATCAAAACTATATAGTATAGAGACGAAAACAATGACACAGGTCAGTGGAACAGAACTGAATCACCAGAAATAGACTCACACATACATGGTCAGTTAATTTATGACAAATTTGTCAAGAGCTCCTTTTGTCATGGGAGTCAAAGGAAAGTCTCTTCAACAAATGGTGATGGGAAAACTGGACAGCCACGTGCAAAAGAATGACGCTAGACCACTCTCTAACGATACACACAAATATTAATTCTAAATGTATAGAGACTTAGATGTAAGATGGGAAACCATAAAATACTTGAAAAAAACACAGATAATACGTCCCACAACATCAGACTTAGAGAGGTCTTTGGGACTCAACTCCAGCAGCAAGGAGAATCAAAATAAAAATAAACAAATAGGACCACCACAACAAACTAAAAAGCTTTTGCAGAGGGAAACCGTCATCAAAATGAAAAGACATCCTACTGACTAGGAGAAGATAACTGAGCATCATACATTTGACTAGGGCTTAATCTAAAATAAAGAATTTATCATAAAACTCAACAACAGAAAAACAAACAACCCAATCAAAACACAGGTAGAAGAACTGAATAAACATTCCTCCAAAGAAGACATAGGGATAGTCAACAGCCAGATGAAAAGCTGTTCCTCCTTACTTGTTCTTCTGGAAATACAAAGCAAAACAAGGAGACATCTCCTGCACCAGTGAGAATGGCCATTATTCAAAAGACTGAAAACAACCAGTGTTGGTAAAGAATGTGGAGAAAAGGGAACCCTTTAAAGCTGTTGGAGGCAGTGTAAATTGGTTCAATCATTATGGAAAACAGTATGGAGATTCCTCAAACAGCTGAGAAGAGAAATAAATTCCTTATGATCCCGTCATCTCACTTATGGGCACTTACCCAAAAAACAAAGAAACACTAATTCGCAGAGATATTTTAAGTACTCTCTTGCTTACTGCAGCATTATTTACAATCGTCAAGAGCTGGAAATTATCTAAGTGCCCACCATCCGATGAACTGAAAAGAGAAGATGTGGTATATTTAGACAATAGAATATGACACAGCTCTAAAAAAGATGAAATCCTGACATTTGTGACCACATGGATGGAACTAGAGGGGATGATGCTCAGTGAAGTAAGCCAGCAGGAGAAAGACAAATACCAGATGATCTCAGTCACAGATAGAAGATAAAGAAACAAAGCAGAGGAACAGACTAAACCGAAACCAACCCCTGGACACTGACCACACAACTGAGGCGACCAGCAGGGAAGGGGCTGGGGTGGGGCAAGCGGTGGTGGGGGATCCAGCGGACATGGGGGAAGACTCTTGGTAACTGAGGGGTAGGCAGGGTGTGTGGTCCTATATTTGATGAACAGTGAACCTGCACATATGGGCTTCTATCATTGCGTAAATCAGTTTCCTCAATAAATACATTTTTAAGTGCCAAGAAAAAAGTGGAAGAACAAATAACGGCATGAGAAAACTCACCTAATAAAATTTTTAGAAGCTGTTTTAAAAAAATCAGAAGAAATTGTGCAAAGTCGAGGCTAAAAACAAATGAAAGGTGTGTCCAGGTGGCCTAGTGGATAAGGCCACCAGACACAATCCACAGGCATCCCAAGGACTCAGATTCAAGACCTGGGACCAGTGGGAACAACCAAGAGGAGCAAAGAAATAAAGTATTTCTTGCAGATGGGAGACGTTTAAAGTGTTCTCATTAGGGATTGAGGTTGTCCGCTATCTGGTCTGTGCAGGCAAACCAAGCAGAATTTCTAGACAAGGGTGTCCCAGGCACTCTGGGCCTGTCCCCTATCCCAGCTCAGGGCGACGCTGGACAAGTGCCACATGCCTTTGCCGTGCAGACAAGCCCTGGAGAGCACTCCATGACCCAAGGGCCCTTGAGCATGACCGAGTCAAGCAGCACGCGCTCCACCTCTCTGCATATATTTGCTCTTCCCTGCAGAAGGGTCAAGGGCTGCCTTTTAAGTTGGTGCTTTTTAAAAACCTCGTTCTCCTGTGATCCGCTAGGATCAGAACGGACACTCGCTGGCACACCTGCTGGCAAGGGAAGGCGCCAGTTCCATCCACTCATTCCCAGGGAGAGCTTCCTGAGCACGCACCGGGCGTAGGCACTGAGCTCGACAGTGGACGGGCGACGGGGTGGGTGATGGGGGAAAGTGGCCAGCCTGCCTGTGCTGGGGGCTATGTTTCAGCCATCAGGGGCTAGAATGGCCATAACCTGTGTTTCTGCCATTTGTCATTACAGTACCGTGAGAACTTCAGATATATTTTTGCCAATAAAATGATCAGGGTACGTGCTGGTGGAATAGAGGTTAGGTTTGCCACCTCCAAAAAGCTCAGCTCCTGTGCACTCCAGGGGCCTGGGTTTGAGGTCCGGGTCCTGGGGGAACAACAAATGTGAGTAACATAAATAAAAATAAAATAAAATCCTTCTTCCTCCTCTCTCTTCTGGTCTGTCTGTCCCCTTGCCTTCATTCCTGCCTGTACCTTTCCTCAAAAAAACAAAAAACCAGAATAACAGTCAGGTCTTCCAGGAGCCTCAGTGTCTCACCTCCTCCACCAGGGACCAGCTCTCTTGCGAGCATCAAGGTATTTGCTGTGTCAACCTTCCAGATGCCAACTCTCCTTCCACCTCAACTGCTGGGTTTTCAAGCATCGCAAAGCCCTTTTCCAGAATCCAGTACGTTAACAAGGCTAAGTGGGAAAGAACCAACTTTTATTCAAGGTCTCCCAGGGGCCACTTGTTTGTCCCACATGACCTCTGCAGTGGGTGTCAGAACCACAAGGGGTGGTGAGGGGGATATGGAGAAACTGCGGCACAGGCAAAGTAGATAGCTTAAGATCTCAAAGAAAGGCACAGGGCTAGGACTCCAACTTGAGACCCCTGTCTCATGCCCAAGGTGACCTTCTTTCGACCACACACACAGTCCTGTCGACACAGAGGTCACCTGCTATGACTTCCTCCAGCCTTTAAACTTGGAATTTCTCCTCTCAGCTTGGAGTCTTCTCCATGCACTGCACAGGGAGGTGGGCACACGGTCAGAGATGAAAGTGGTGAGGCTGAGCCCTTGCTGAGGGTTTTTCTAAAGCACAGAGACAGATGTTACCCTCTGGGTGGCAAGATGAAGATCAACCACTGTCCCAGTCCAGTCCCTGCTCATATCTCCAGGTCCAAGGCATGTGGCTTCCTAAGCCGCCAGCCCCCCGCCCCATCCCGCCACCTGGAATATCTCTCCAATCCCTGGGGCACATGGGCCGGTGACTGGTCTGTGCCTGGTCTGTGCCTGACAAGCCCTTGCCTTGCCCCAAGCACCCTCACCCCTGGGTGCCCTCCAGCTCTGTGCTCCACAGCCTTGCAGCAGATGGAATGTCACTTCCCCCTGGAGGGATCCTGTCACCAGACAGGGAGCACTGAGTTCCAATCTGCTCCTCAGAAAATATCAAGGAAGCTCTCAAGTGCCACCAGGGGCAAGACTCGGAAGAAGAATGAAGGCATGCTCATGCCAGGATTCACTGAATCAGGGCCACAAGCTACCTGCAGTCAGACACAGGGCCATCGCTTCGGTTAGTGTTTAGGACAGAGGCCGAATCACCATCGCCACCATCATCCAGGGCTCCCACAGCAAAGCAGCAAGCGACGGGATGGCTTCACACAGCAGGAATGTATCCTCGCCAGTTCTGGAGTCTGGAGTCTGAAATCAAGCTGTCAGCAGGGGCACGTCCCGTCTGAGGCCCCTGGAGACTCCTCCCCGGGCTCTTCCTAGCGGTGGGAAGTTGCAAGGAACCCTTGGCTTGTGGACGCATCACTCCAGTCACATGGCTACCTTCTCGCAGTGAGTCTACACTTCCCGTTTATGTGTGCCTGTGCCTGTGTCCCCTGGTCAGAAGGACACCAGACATATTGGATTACGGTCCACCCTCAGACCAGTTTTAACTTGCTGACCTCCACAGAGGTCTTATTTTTCAATATGGTCACATTCTAAAGAACTGGGGGTGAGGACATCTTTTCTGAAGGACACGAATCAACCTAACAACTATCATCATTGGACAGGACACATCTCCACTTCTGGCACCATCCTCACACTCTCCATGTGTGGCCGCAAACGTCCCACCACAACCCTGTGAGGGAGAGAAGCCTTATCCTCCCCATGTGACAAGGAGCGAAACTGAGACTCAGCAAGGCTCCAAGCTTGCCCAGCATCAGCAAGGAGCCAGTAAAAGGCCAGCTGACGGCTCAACCGAAGTCCAGGATCCAAATTCGTGCCCAGTCATCGATCCCACAGAAGCTCTGTTTCAACACGACTTCCATCTGCTAATGCTCAGCACTGTTCACTTTCTTCAAACTAGTTCCCAAGAGCGTCCTAAACTCAACTTCCCCCGATCGACTCCCAGTGGCAACACCCCTCGAATAATCATGTTGTGTTAATTAAAATTCTTTTGGAAAAATGAATGTTAATAAGGAACACAAATATGCTTCACTGACTAACACAGCCAGCCCTGTGGATGCAAACTCCTGAATTTGCTGTTGTCTAAAATAGCCATGTGAAAGGTCCCCACCCTTTTCCAGGACAACACATCCTGAACCCTGGCAACCTGCCCCAGCAGGTGGCTCTGGGTGCCTGGGAAGTCGAGGGTAGCCAATGGAAAGAGCAGGGGGCTTGTTTGTCCCCCTCTGAACTCCCCAAGCATCAGGGCCCCATTCCTTATGGTCCTTATAGGAAAACTTGAGTTTCTCCGGTGCAACAAAAACACATTGTCAATCTCCAGACTAAAACAGAATGAGGAATAATTCCTTGAACATATTCAAACTAGGCATCTGGTCTACCTTGGGGCTCTAATGGCTCGTGTGTGTGTGTGTGTGTGTATTTGAGAGGGGCACTGTAATATATTTTCTCATTCACCCATCACTCAATCACTCAGGAAGGCAGCTCATTCCACTTCAGATGGAGAAAGATAGGCTCAGTAAGTCAAGTACCTTGTTCAAGGGCAGTCAGCAAGTAAACTGACCCCAGATATGTGTGGCTACAAAGTCCAGGCTGATTTCTCTTCACTTGATGGCTCAGGCACTAGAAAGGAGGACTGAAGTTTGTTAACAAGAGGGTGACCCCAATCTGAAGTTTTAAGGAGGCCCCCCTGGCAGGGGCTGGGAGGAGGGAGGCAGGCTGTGAGTGAGGAAAAGGCGAGCTGACCCGGGACAGGTGTAAGGACAGGTCTGTTCACAACTGGGTGAGGAGTATTCAAAGGCAACGAGCGACAGACATAGATAGTGTCTCTCCTCAAGGTTCAGATGCAGGGAGCATCCGGACACACATCACGTGGCCACTTCCCGTTCCATGCAAACAGGAACCAAAGGGCTGCTGCTGTGGGAGGCAAAGACAAAACAGACTTGTTCCTCGTCATCCCATCACCCTGTCTTCCACGAAGCTGAGAACTGAGCACTCTAGGGGATGCTCAGACTGGGAGGACCAACAGCCCAAGGAGGTGGCTGTCCTGTGAGACAGACATGACTCAGTTTCCACAACTGGCCAGAGAGCTCAGAGTCATCTAGAGCTCCCCCCATCCCCAGGCCCTCCATGCACGCTGTCCCCAAGGTGGCTGATCCTGCTGACTGCAGCTTAATGACATTTCCATCACTGGCGAATCACAGGTAGGACCATGGTCCTTAGATTCTTATTGCATGAGACATCAACCATCCCACGTCACAGTGTTTAATAGGCAGCAGCCTCACACATCTCTTTACCGTGTCTCTTGATAGATAATATCGTTTTCCCCTGTGCAAGACTTAATCTCATGGTGTTTGGTCATCATGGCCCCTAAGCACACAAAATACTCGGCTACTGTTGTGTTCCTGTAATGACGAAATCACCTAATGATACATTTCTCAGAACGTATCATTAAATGGCACTTGACTGTGTGTAGCTTCTCTCTCTTCCAGGATCACTGGTTCCCAGACTGCGACAAGAGCATCCTTACTGCTCTCCTCACTTCTAGTCCTTGTTGTCACCCACCTAGTCCATTCAGCCCAACCAAAGAATCATCTTTCTAAAGGGCAAGAGCATCACCATTTCCTGGCCTTAAGGCTTCTATGGGTCCCCAGTGGTCTCAAGATAAAGATCAGGCTTCAAAACGTGGCTCCTGAATCCGTCCATCTGCAATAAATCCTGCCGCAAACATTAGGCGCCAGCAGTTCTGAGTTCCTCCTAGTTCGCAGCACAAACCATGTTATTTCTTACATCCACATCACAGCCTAGCAGATTTCCTACGCCTGGAATTACCTTCCTTTTCCTCTACTTCCTCCCGGAAATTCCTCTTCATGACTCAACTCAAGGCTCACAGCTTCCAGGTCTCCTCCAATCTCCCTGGAAGGTGGCCCCACTTTGTAAGCAGCCATGGACCACACAGAACACTCAATTCTCTGGGCACATCTGCCCCTCTTTCTAAAGGCTGGTGCCCGTGTGGAACTGGGCAGGCACTTAACATAGCAGGTGAGGGTCAAAGTGGGGGGCAATCAGTGTTATGGGCCCTGAATCATTCCAACGGGAAGGCTCAGGAGAGGCTTCACATAGAAGCTATATTTGGGCCATACTTTAAAGAATGAATCAATCTGGGGGGAGGTGGAACGGGAAGAAAGGAATAATTCAGATGGAAAAAATGGCAAAAATGTGAAGGGATGACAGTATACGGTTTGGTGGTAAATTTCAATGGGGGAGGGGGGAAGCACAGGGAGGGATACGGTGGACCCAGAATCACCTACTTGTCACCTAAGCAGCCACATCAGTAAGATGCTCCTTTGGCCACGAGGAACAGACAACCGACTCAAAAGAGTTGAAAGGTAGGGTGTTCAGTGTCTCATTCCTGCCATCGCCCTGTGCTGACCCCTCAGCAAGTCTCCCCTAAGGAAGGCCTCCTCCGGGTCCCCAGAGGCAGCCACCGTTCCAGGTATCACATGCCCACCCTTCCATGTCCCGCCGCAGAAAAGAGGCTGTTTCTAAGCATCTTTTTGCAAGGGAGAAAAATCTTTCCCCATCCACCTCCAGCAAACGTCCTTTCCTATTTTGCAGCCAGAGCGGTGTCACGTGCCTACACCTAAATCCGTCACTGCCGAGAGCAGCAGGACCAGTGATGCACCCCGAGGCTGGGAGCCCTCAGTAAAGCCCCTGGAAGGTGGACTTCCTCAGATGCAGGGAGAAGGGACAGGGTGTGGGATCAGCAACACCGGTGTCTGCTGCTCCTTCCCACCCACTGGCCTGCCCAGCGCACCGCTAAACACTGCAATCTGAAAATACCACCATCGCCAACCTTCTGCGCTTCTATTTTAGGTCTGAGGAAGTAACTGTCCAAGGAGAGGAAACTTGCTAAAGGCTATTATGGGAAGGTCCATAAACAACACTGCAGTTTGCTTTTTTAGATCAGGATTCTGTGATGGGGGTCGGGGGAGGGGGGGAAATAGCAGGGAGAGAAGCCCCAAGCCTCCTTTGACTTGACTTAAGAGTTTTTGCCTTTCTCCTTGAACAAATATTGTCCTTAGACCTCCAAAAGTAAAAAATGAAAAAATAACCAGCACACCCTGTCATAGAGACTTTGAGCAGCTGTTCTCAGCCTTGGGGAGTCTCCCGCACTTTCTAAAGCCCAGCCCATGCCCTGCTCTCTCTGACCACAGCGCTGGGATGACTCTGCCTTCCCTGCACGCTCACGGCTATTCTTTTGCAACTTTCCTACGGCTGGACTGCCACGGATCCCAAACGATGAAGCTTCGTCTCCTTCCCTTCTAAGGCCATGCCTCACATAACTTGGTCAATGGCGGTCCTCAGGGGCTGCACCCGACAGCCCAGGTGTGTGGTGGGCTGGCCATCCAGGTTTGTGTCATTGCTCTCTATGAGATTCACACCACACTGACATCACCTGATGACGATATCTCAGAACACAGTGCCACTGCTGTTCCACACATGACTACACCCACCTGTAACACATTCTACTTTTCATCTGCATGCCCTAGGTATCTGGCGCACCGCAGGATGCAGGAGAAGTCTGTGCAATGCAAATCCTTTCCATTGAATGAGTTCTCATTTGTGAAAAGACGGAGGTTATCGATATGGAAGGGGATGGAGGCGGGACGTGGGGACAAGTGGTGGCGGAGCCCACTGGACAAGGGCGAAGAACACTTGGTGATGTGGTGGAGGGTGGGGTGTGTTGATAGATGTCTGAAGAAGGGGAAATTGCACATATGGGGAACCTATATATGAGTTTATTTTAATTTATAAAACAAAGCTACTGCAATAAAACATTTTAGTAAAATAAACAGAATGAATTCTTTCATCTTTCCTATCCCTATTGATCATGCCAATGAGACTCTAATTCCGTTTGTAGCCCACTCACTCTGGTTTAGCGTTATTTGCCAGGCACTGAATCACTTTCTGTATGTGTTGTTTTATTAAAGAAATAAAAGATAATAAAAAGCTTTAAAAATAATTGCTAGCTTTTTCACAAATTATAGAAGAAAATTAAAAAGTTAAAAAAAAAAAAAAAGTTCAAAAGGCTAGAAGAAAAGACCAAAGGTAGATTCTCCCAAGGTTCCCTGAAGAATTAAGGCATGGAATTCAAGTCTTTAGAGGCAGTATGGTGTCCAGGTCAAGCGTGTGGGCACTGAACACAGACCGCCTCGCGTAACACCCTGACACATCTGAGCTCTATGACCTTGGGGAGGCTGGTGAGTTCTGTGTAGACCAGAGAAGAACAGAGCTTTTTCCTGGGGTTACTATAAGGAGTAAGTCAGCTCACGTGGGAAGACCGTTCAACATACTAATTGCCATGCAATCATGCACAATAAATATTAGCTCTCACCACCGACTCCGAGTCCAGTGGTTTTCCCATGGCATCATGACAAATGCTCCTACCCTCCACCCACCAACCACATCAGTTCAAGTGACAAAGAACGACCCAGTCAAAGAAGCCCTGGAGAGATGGACGGGCAGTGAGTTCCACTGTCCATAGAAGAAGCCAGAGAACACCTCTTTTCCAAGAAGAAGGCAATAAGATGTCTCTCTTATAATGGCCCTTGTTTGCAGGGTCCTGGGAGAAGGTCTCCGGGAAAGAAATCATACGAGATGGGGGTCAGCTCAGTTCCCAATGCCAATGATCGACCGTCACCAGAGAACAAGCCCTGAGTGTGATCAAGCTTTGAGGACCTGAAATCTCGCAGCCCTTCCCTGGAAAGCAGTGCCCATGGCGGCAGAGGCAGTGTCCGAGCAAAGTGCCACTGGAGGGAGGACACGTTGTCCTGAAGCCTTGAAGGATTCAGGACAAGAGCTATCACCAACTTTATGCAGGTGAGAAAGCGAGACCCCAGCAGGGTAAGTGACGGCTAGGAAAAGTGACATCACTAGCCAGTATCAGTGCCTTCCCTGGAACTCAGAACTTAAGAGTCTCAACTCATGCCTATTTTTCATTATCTGATTATGCCTCCCGCATCACAGGTTTTCCCTTTCTTTTTTCCTTCCTTTCTTCCTCACCATTAGCATCTTCTCCAACAAGCAAAGACTTCAGGGACCAGTCCTTACGACCCCCCGCCCCACCGCCCCGCCGGCTCTACAGGTGACACGACAGGGGCCCCAGGGCCCTCTGAGCGCGCTTGGAGGTCAAGTCTTCTGATTTTTTCTGTTCTGCTATGGACTCAGGTTTCCTTCTTTCAAAATGGCAAGTGTTGCATCTGTGTAAGAGTTCCTTGTTTTCCTAATGTATTAAGCAAGCTGGTTTCCACGTGGTCTCTACCAGAATGACCTAAGACCCTTCTACAAAGCAAGGGCCCTAAAGGGAACCCCACTCCTCTAAAGGAGGCACACTATTCCTCCTCCAGTCTGGGGAAATGGCGAGAAAGCTCGTGTCTACTTCAGGGTCTGGGTGGAGAAAGGAAAGAATCTGTCCCAACCTCAAAGCCCTAGGGGTGGGTGCAGAGTGTAGACTCCAACCAGAAGCCACCAGACACGTCCAGGACCCAGGAAACCCTGGAGGCCTTGGCTAAAGTATAACACTGCCACTTCTGCTACCAGGAAAGGGGAGACTCCCTCTCATGGGCTATGAGTCACTATGCCCCGCCACCATCCCAAACCAGAAGACACAGGAAATGCGAGAATTGCCTCCTCTAAGAATGACCATGAACGGGACCATCTGAAAGAGAACGTAGGTATGATTCAGACAAAGATAGGAAATAGGAAAGAGAAACCCTAATGAAAGAATAAGACCCAAGGGTTCAAGACGGTAATCCATATCATCATGAATACATACTATGTCTAGTCAGGAGAGAGAAAAAAAACTCAGTTTTTAACAAGAAAGATGTCCAATGAGCAGCTGAAGCCAGAGCCCTGGAGTCAGCCTGCCTGCCTGGTGGCCCCATGTGCTGGTGACAGGCACAAGGGAGCGACACAGGGCTCCCCCTTCCAGATGCCCAGTCTAAAGGTGAGCCAACCCTCCAAGCAAACACACCTCACACGAGAGAGCAGCAAGGAAGGCCCGGTCTACAGATCCCTGTGGGATACCCACTGTATTCTCAGATCAGCACAGGAAGTGCAAGGCCGGAAGGAAAGGACGGGTCAGTAGCAGACCTGAGAATCTCCTGGTCTCCTGGCCTCCACTCATTCCACGGAGCCATCCTGACTACCGAGGTCACAATTACAGAGGAACAGTTGAGCACTCATTTTTATTTTTTGAATCTGCAAAAATGATCTGGAAATAATTTCAAGAATAAGCATAGTACAGGGAGGGACTTGGATTGAAAGAGTAAAAACGATCATGGGGACGGACACTAGATCTCAGGTGGCAAGTGTGAAATGACAAAGACCAAGAATGGCATGTGATTCCATGATCACCAAATCAGACAGTAATGAAAACACAAGAAACAACTGTCCTGACCTGAGTTCTGCTATTTTTGTTGGAATTTGTATGTTCATTTGTTTCATTTCACTGAGACGGGCTATGGGGCGGGAGATGAGGGGAAAGGTGGCTGTAAGGGACACTGGAACCCTCGTGGTGGGTGTGGTGTGAACTAGAGACTGAGATGCAACTTCAGTATCCCAAATGGAATTTAGCATGGTGAACCAAAGAAATAATAAATATTACTATAAAAAAAAATAGCATCAGGAGCACCCATGAACCCTTTCCCGGAGTTCACCTATAGCCAGCATGGCTCTCCATTGGCTTTTTCCCTTTTTTCCTCATTCATATATAACTTTTCACATTCATGTCATGTTTTCTAAACCATCCTGAGGGCAAGTTGTATAAACCATGGCCTTTTACTGGTCTGCTTTCTGAGTTTCTCTGAGTTTTTGAGACAAAACCACCACATCACAGACACAGGGCATTGTTACACACAGGCGGAGTGTACAAGGCAGAAGGCAAACTCATGACTGGCCTTGACGAGGGAAATACAAGCCACTGCCCAGAAGTCACGAGCAGGCGCTGGCTGAACTTTCCTTCCTGTTCTGCTCACAGATGATCTGTACCTACTTGGGTCTCCCGAATTCCTGGCACATCTGGGGGAAGCCTGCAGGGGGACCCTCTTCATCCCAAGTTGCATCAGACTCCAGCACATGTCCTCCGCTGGAAAGACCTCACTTGCGAACACTGTTTTTCTAAGTCTGTGCATTTTCGCATTTCCTGACTTGGAGCGGTAGAGGAAGAGGAAGGGCCAAAAATATTCCAAGGAGAGCTAGTTGGTGGCTTTTCCAGGGCTGGCTGGGGAAACTCAGACAGCAGGCGACCTCCGTCTCTGTCACCAGCGCATGGTGGCCACCAGAGCTAATCCAGTTGTACAAAGTGCTGAAGGTCTCAGGAAGTCAGCTGTTTCTGCGGAGTATCTGGGACAGGAGCCCATTTTCTCCAAAAAGCAGAGAGGATCTTGGAAATCTGGTCTAAGTCACCCCCTTGCAGCGACGTGGCTGCACATCATGCTGTGTCTCCCTTACTGTCTGCAGATGGCCTGCTGGCCACACACCAAGACATCGAGCCCTTGAGTTACTTCTTCTCCCAAGGCTGTGGACAGGTCTGTCCTGATCACTGACTCCCTCTCTCCTGGCCCACTTTGGGAGCAGGGTCGGCTGAGGTTGGGGACACACACTGTGGCTCTGGAACCAAGAATTTCACTGGACAAAAGGTGCACATGAGATTCACACTCTACCTGGAAATCAAGTACAGCAAACTTTCAATCGGTCATAACCCCCAAGCATGATTCGTTACAGCAGCAGGAGGAAAGTAAAACAGTCCTATCATGACACATATCCACTATAATGCCATTTTTATTTACATGCCTATAACCCATCAAAGGTAAACATCATGGTATGATGATGATGATGATGGTGAAAGCAGGTAACACTGACAAGCAGTTGCCACATGGCAGGGCCCATACCAAGCTTTTCACACCCAGAAGAGACAGATGGATCCCCAACTTACAACGGCTCGACTTACTGGGCAAAGATGCAAAAGCAATATGCATTCGGTAGAACCTATTCTAAATTCAGACCTTTTCCCAGTTAGTGTCACATGTGGCACTCTCTCATGTGAAGCTGGGCAGTGGCAGCGAGTCACAGCTCCTGGTTGGCCACGTGATCACCACCTTCTACCAGCGATTCCTGAGCCTCATTAGAAGAGGTAGAAAATGACAAAGCACCCCTGGCCTTGGCAACGTCTTTCAGCTCAGTATTTCCATCATTCTTCCAGCCTCGTGTACGCTCAGAGGTGGGCGTTTACGGCGAAAGCCAGAGACTCATGCTGTCTTTCACCTTCTGGACAGCAGTCAATGCAGTTCATGAAGTTTTCCAGCTTATTCCCAGACAGGCTGTGTGCTTGATTGTCAGACCATACGCGGTTTCAGGCAAGTGCTGAGCACCCTGAAGCAGGCCAGGCTAAAGTGTGAGGTTTGGCAGGTGAGATGCACTGAGTGCACTGTCTGTATTTTTAACATATGGCGGGTTTAATGGAGTGGAAGGCTTTTTAAGTCAAGGAAGATCAAAAGGTGTTACCCTGTGGCTCAGGCAGCTGAGATGGCTGGAGTGTGAACCATGAAAAGTCCAAGCACCTGGGTTCATGACCCAGGTGGAAGGTGATGGGGAAAGCCAAAAATAAAAACCAACAAATTAGTCAATAAATAACGCTTTTTTTCTCTCCCCCTTTTCCTTCCTTTCTTCCTCTGTTAAAAAAAAGGTAGACCCAGATTCACCTCCTAGGGACGGGGGAAGAGCAAAGATAACTAAATAAAATGCTGCTTCCACCTCTTTTCTTCCTGCCTGCCTACTCGCCTTCATTCCTGCATGCACCTTTTCTTTAAAAAAGAATTTTTAAGGAAAAAAAAAAAGGTGACGTCAAGTGAACACTATGGTGAAACACAGGCATGTGAGGTGGGAAGTTAGAGACAGCCTCAAGGAGGAAGAGTCACAGGTGTCTCTTAGAAGATGAGCGGCTGTTGGCCTGGGAGACAGGAGGCCTTGAGGCAGGAGAGAACATAGCAGATGATGGAAAATCAGAGGATGTGCGGCCAGCTCTTTGGTGGCTTGAAATCAGGATGATCTTTTCCACATGAGTGTCCCCAGTGCCCTCTGAGCCCAGAGTAACAAGTCTTCCCGCCTGAAATCTCTGCATCGATGCCTCACAGACGTCTCACACAAGCATAGTCAACATGGAACTCGAGTCTCTCCAGGAGCAATCAATTCCTCCTTTAGTCTTCCCTATCCCTCAAAACACAATCACTCCTCATCCAGCCATTCAGGCAAGAACCCAGGAGTCATCCTGGAATCCTTTCCCCTCCTGCACCTCCACTTAATCCACCGTCATTCCCACCAGATCTGTCTCCCAGGTCAGATCGAATGAGGTTGAGCTCACCCCACGCCCACCCCTGCCACCCCATCCCCCTGATCCACACCACCACCATCTTTCTCGGAGCAGGGCAATGGCCTCCTAACAGGGCTTTCTCATTCCCAGGAACACGTCAAGCTCTTTTGTGCATGGAGGACTTTGCACATTCTGATCCCTCTGCTCAACCTCTGTCCAGCCAGGTCTGTCCCTAGCCAAACTAGGATCACCCCCACCCCCACCCCCATGGTCATGCTTTTGGTCCCTTGTGTGTTTCCTCAACAACATGCATCCCTACCTTTCCTCTGCCGGCGGTTACTGAGTTCTTCCTATCAAACTTCTTCACAGGGATGCAAGTTCATCACTGTATCATCGGGACTTCACCTAGGGCTTATCCTGGAGCAGGTGTTCACTGCATGCTTGGTGAATTGACTAATTAAAAGAGCACTGGTGAGGCTGACATGGAAAGATAAAGCTGGAAAGAAAAGGCCTTGAAGACAGGGTCACAGTCATCTTTGCAAAACTGGCCCACCTGTAGGGAGTCACTTAGCAACAGTGCATTGGATGAATGAAAGAATGACTCAATTCCAGATGCATCTGAAGTGCTGTCCCACTGGCGTTCCCTCAGCTCCATGGGGCTTCTTAGAAGGTAACATGCCAGGGCATACAGCAAGTGCTCAATAAGTGCTCACTGTCACAGCCACTAGGTTTATGTGGGGAGCCATATGCGTGCATCCCACAGAAAGACTTCTCCAGCCCCTGCCAGATACAGTGGCTGGGAGAGACGTCAGAAGAAACACAGGAGGAAAAAAATAGGAATGGGTCTGCAGATTCCAGTCAAATACAGTCAAGAAACTGGAGGGAACATGCAAGGAAAACACTGTTGCAGGTAACAAAAGTTCCTTTCTTTCTCCTGGAATTCAGTCATGGGGTGCTGTGGGGAAATGTAGCTAGCAGGTGGGCCCCATCTGAATGCACACATTCCTTTTTGGGGCCTTCCCACTGATTCTGAAAATCTGTCTCACTGTGGCTGGTGAAGACTGGGGAGGTGGAGAGAATTTCAATTTCCTTCACCAAATGGCAAGCTTATGAAAAAGTCCTTCTCTCCAACATGATCACATACTAAAAATGAAAAACCAGCCATTCGGAGCTCCGTAAGGAGAAAAATAGATGGGCTGCGTAGTTCACAAGATACAGGAAGGCTGAAAACCAAGTCTAGAGAACATCAGGCAGTACATTATGTGCTAAGATAGTGCCCTTTTTTGGACTTGGGAGTTCTTTATTCTTCACAAAAGAACAGGCTAGAGAAAAGTAATTCCCTATACAATAAGCCACCCATTTTATATTTCAAATCCATTTGGTGACTGAGTGTCCAAATCCCTTTAGTGGCTGAATAAGGAAGATGAGGGAAGTTTGTTTTGTTTTTTTTTAATTCACTCTCAAAATGTGCAGTTTTAGATAACTGCATATCTCAAAAATAGCCAGAGTTGATAAGACAGAACAAGAAATGGGCACTATGGCCAGGAAGGCTAGGATGCAAAAAGGAGATACCTTTCCAAATTTTCACAGCTAAGGCACCAGAAACTGACATGGGGAAGGAGCACTAGACTGGGAGTCTTTGCTGGCCATGTGACCACGTCCCCAGGCCTCATCTGTATAACAAGAAGGGGCTGAATTAAACAGCTGTTCTGGAAGATCCTTTTCCTTTCCAATCTTTTTCAAATCTAAACTGCGAGTTGATGCTTTCAGAAGACCTACATAATACAGTGAACCTTCGATAAAAACACGGAAGGGTCTTGGGGTGAAGCCTGCAATCGAGACAGATAAAACTGTCCTCAATACTGAATGATGGTGTACAATCCCCAAACATTACTCAGCAATCCAGGCCCTGCTGTCATCTCAGAATCAGTTATTCCAAGACAACCTGCCCGAGTCTTTGAGGAGAAAACAGAGAAAGTTCTTGTGCTTTCTGAAAGGTGCAGGCGAAGCTGAGGTCGCACGAAGGAGCCTGCAGCTGGCGATCCGGCGCCCTGCGCTAGTGGAAAATGTACTAAGCAACCCGCTTTAGGAAGGCCGGTGAGGAATTCTCGGGAGGGATGCAGCCGCAGACCAGACGCCCGCGAGTTGCTTTTCCTGTAAACTTCGCGTCGCTCTCAGAAAATGCAGCAGGTCCCCAAATGGTGCAAGTGGTAAAACACAAGTCACTTCCCAGTCTTCCCAGCCAACACCAGCCCTGAGTGCAATTTCCCCGTCCTTTGCTCTTCTTCTGCTTTAAGCCAGTGTCCGGGGCCTGCCAGGCAGCGCGGCGTGCAGGCCGGGCGGGGGCCGCCGGGCCGGCCAGCGCTCCTGGAACGCGGGGAACTTTCCTCCGCCGCGCCGGAGACAATGCGCGGCCAGAGCCCGCGCTTCCGCGCCGGGAGGGCGCCCCCTCGGCGCGGCCGGGCCACCAGGCGCGCCAGCCCGGCCGCTCTCCCGGAGCCGGGCACTACGGCGGCCCGCCCCGCCCCGGCGTCCCGGCGGCGCAGACCCCCGTCGCCGCCCCAGCGCGCTCCGGGTCGGGCCGGCGCCCTCCCCGCGGCCCGGGCCCCGCCGGCATGGAGCCGGGCCCGCCCGGCGCGCGTCCTGGCGCCTCCCCGCGGCCCCGCCGCCCATCCGGGCGACCGCAACTCACCGGGACCGGGCGGCCGCTGGGCATTATTCCATCGCGGGCTGGGCCGACTCCCGGCGGCGGCGGCGGCGGCGCGGCGCTCGGCCGGGCGATCGCGCTGTGGGCTGGGACGCGGCGACGGGGAGCGGCCGGCTGGCGGAGGCGCGGGCCGGGCTGCCCGAGCGCAGAGTCCCGCCGCGGCGGCCAGGCGCGGGAGCCGAGCGGCGCAGGAAGGGGCGGGCGACCATGTGCCGAGGGGAGGAGGCCGGGCGCGAGCGGCTCGCACGACCCCGCTCGGCGGCGGAGGGCGCGGGTTTCAGGAAACCCAAACACTTCGACAGGAAATCGGGATCCTGACTAAGCATTCCCGGCCCGCCTGTGCGCCGGGGGGCTCCCGCCTCGCTTAACTCTTGGCCCGCCGGCGCACAGGCGGGCCGGGCGGGGTCTCCGGCTGCGCGCGGGGCGCCGGGGCTGGGCAGCGGGCGGGGACCCGCGGGGCTTCAGACACCGGGCAGGGGGCGCCCCGGCCACCGTCGGCGAGCGAGGTGGGCCGGGGTGGGCGGCCTCCCGGCAGCCGGCTCTGGCCTCCTCCTTGCCAAAAGGTGAAAAAGGGTGGGGACTCGTTCACAAAAAGCCTTGGCCTTGGGAGGTGACTTTCTAAGGGCCTTGGCGGGTTTTCCATCCTGCAGAGAATGAACTTGCCATCGCCAGGCCGGTTCCAACTATTTTCAATAAAAGGACCGATTTCACCAGGATACCCCCTTTCAATGCCTCCTTTCTGTTAATTTCCTCATTTTTGCCCAGCGCCAGAGGGGAAGGAATTTTCCGGAGAGTACAGTATGGACTTTGGACAATTAACCTTTTACCAGCCGTGTTACCTCGGGTAACTCACTTGACTTCTCTGTGCCTCGAGAAATGAAGTGGTAATACCCCCTGGTAGGTCTGATTTGGAAACCAAATATATGTGTACAGGAACTGCCACTCGAATAAACGATAGCCATGTTTATACTTATTACTATAAGAGACATCAGAGAAAGGTTGTAACTCATGGTGGGGGAGGCGGGGGTCGTGTGTGTGCACACCTGGCTCCTTAGAAAGCCTGGGACACTTCTCCGTTGCAACCTCATTTCCTTCCTAATCACCAAGTGATTATTTTTCTTTGCAGCATTTCAGAAACTGCTCTCCACAGAGGAAAAGGTTAGTGGCTATATGGCAGGACCGCCCCCCCACCCCTTCGGTGAAATCTGAAACTCAGCAGACCTCATGGAATTGGGGATTTTGTTCTTGGCCTGAGAGTCAGGACATTGTGGAGGTTTGCTGAAGAGTTTGGAGAGGTTTCACAAAGTTGGAGAAACCCAGAAATCAATCTCTGCCCAGTCAGGCCTGAGCGGCACAGCCAGTGGGAGTGATTCATTATGGCTTCCCAAGGAAATGCTACATTTGGGGTGTTTTTTTTAACCTGGAGAACGCAACTTGGTGGTTTTGCCGTGTTTCAAATTCCTTTGAAACTCAGTCTGACTTTGAAGAGGAAACAACGTGCGCTTGAGTGCAAATCAAAGTTTGAAATGAACCAGGAACTGAAAGTGGGATCAGCTTCTCTGCTCCATATAAGCACCAGACTGTTTCTCAACCTAGGGTTGTCTCTTCTGCGTAATCAGAAGCTGTGGGGCCCGCTCAGGGCTGTCCCAGGCCCTTTGCACCTGCTGCTCCCTTTGCCTAAAAGAACCTCCACTTGACTGTCTTTCTCGACACGCAGTCCGGGGTCCTGGAGTCCGCTCCACAAATGACCTTCCCCCAAGCATTTAATCTACTTGTGCTTGGCACATATACCCCCACCTCTATGTATCACATGCTCTGCTTCATTACTTCATAGTCCTTGTCACGGTCCTTTATGAGGGTGTTTCTCATCTATGTCCAGGTGTGAGCTGCACTCAAGCAGAACCACTGCTGCCTCCAGCACGTCCATGGCCCGGTGCCTACAACAGTGCCAGTTCAAGGAAACCCTCAATAACCACGTGTGGAAGGAATGAAAGAGGCAAATGAGATTAGCATTGCAGACTTGCTGTGTCCCTTAGCTCCCTGGATCTTCAGCTTCAACCAAGCAGCTCTCGCATGGGAGCGCCCAGAGTCCTGGAAGGAGCACCCAACAGCTCTATTAATGGCTGGAAAGCTGAAACGCTGAGTAATTAAGACTGTCAGACAATGTACCTGCAGTCTCCTCGGTGCAGTCCTGGTTAATTACTGCCTCCATTCTGCTCCCCCAGCACTTCTGCTCCTTTAAAAACAGTCATCATGTCTCATGCTCCAGCTAGGTGAGAGCTCTGTCAAGTCAGGTGGTGAGCCCTTTGAGTTGGGGGGGAAACGAAGGGAGTCTCCCTCTATTGACCACTTATCCTGAGAAGAGGCCCCGGGCAAGGTGAATTTGAACTCGCTACAGGCATCCGTTAAGTGCCTATCATGTGCTCAAAAATCTGGGCACTAGAGCTGCAGAGGTGAACTGTTCTTGCTTTTCAAGACCGACAGACAAGAAAGTTCTGTTTAGAAAACAGAGAGATCGCCACTCATAGAGAAGCATCCCAGGGTGTCATGGGGCGCTACAGAGCATGGGCAAGAGTCCCCAAATCAGTACGGCACCTGGGCAGGGGCTGGTGCTAGTTCAGGCTGCTCCGATAGAGCACCGTAGACTGGGGGACCTGGAACAACACAAATGCATTGCCCACAGTCCAGGATAAAGGTCGGGGGCCCGGGCGATGTCTGTGAGAGCTGCTTTCTGCTCCCCCCAGGTGGTGGGAGGGAGGAGGGATTGCTCTGGGACCCCTTTATAAGGTCACTAATCCCCTTCACAGGGCTCCATCCTCATGACCTAATTACACACACCCCCACCCCCGCCAGCGCAGCACCCAAGACCCCCACATTGGGAATTAGGGTTTCAACACGGAAGTTGGGAACAATCTGTATCACGAGGTAGAAAGTACTTCCAAGAAGTGGCTATTCTTGAATCAAGTTTCAAGGAAGGGACATGTCTTGAGAGATGAGGGGGCACAGGCCTGCCAGCCGGGCCAGAAGCGCCTG
Organism: Solenodon paradoxus; assembly: GCA_004363575.1. Taxonomy (NCBI): domain Eukaryota; kingdom Metazoa; phylum Chordata; class Mammalia; order Eulipotyphla; family Solenodontidae; genus Solenodon; species Solenodon paradoxus. The sequence continues at coordinate 92,541 of RJWH01003991.1, forward strand.
CCCTGCTGTTGCTCATCAGGTGTGTGTCCCCTGTGCCGGCTGAGCTCCCCTGCAGCGGCACTGATCCCCTCTCTGCAGAGGAACTGTCCCCCCGAAGCATGTGCACCTCTCCTCTCTGCCTGGCGCCTTTCTCCTTGGCTGTGAGCCCAGACTGGAAGTTCCTGGCACTTCATAGTTCACCCCATAGTGCTTTCCTCTGGTCCTCGGAGAACCCTGACAGAATTGAGTCCAGTTGCTCCCAGAAGCCTTTTCTCAATCCCTGCCTCACTTCCTCCCTCCCTCATTTGTTCTTCCTGGGATCACCTCTGAAATAAACTAGCTGCTCCCAATTCCTTGTCTCCAGGCTTGTTTCTGGGGAAACCCAAGGCAAGACAGTATCCATTCGTGTATTCCCACATAGCGCGAGGTACCCCGTGTGCAGAGCAAGCACTGCGCACACGAAACAGGTGGGAACGCTCCCAGGTTCAGTGTGGTCTGGATTGATGGCGCACGTGTTGACATGAAGAGCAGTGAAACTGAAAAGCTTTGCACTGTTTTACAGTTAAGGAAACTGAGGCCCAGAGTAGCTGAGTGACTTACCCGAGGCCACGAGGAACACTGGGCAGATTTGGTGTCCAGGCTCTTAACCATCACCCTCTATTGCCTTTCCTGGAGGTGCAGATACCTTCCCCCCCAGGGAGGCTGTGCAGTGAGAAGACACTGGGACTAAGATCGAACCTTGAGGGACACCGTCATGGCAGTGGATGGGGCTTCCATGAAGAGACTGAGAGGGAGGGGTCGGAGAAGGCCAGTGGCAGGAAGGTTAGAGGTCACAGGCAGAAGTTGCTTCTAAAAGGAAAGACGTGCTCAGAAACTTCCATCAGACAAAGGTTGAAAGCAAGTGTTCGCTTTATGTGACAAGAGACAATAGAAGGCTGATAACTTTGCCAGAGCTGTCTTGATAAGTGGAGGGATTGGAAACCAGATTGCAGTGGGTTGAGGAGTGTGTGGGAGTCAGCAAGTATAGACAACTCTTTGCAGAAACGTGGCCATTTCACTAGTGGGAGGTAAGGGTGGAAGCTTCTTTAAAGAGGGATGGGTGGGTGAGCATCTGTGGCTGACAGAAAGGTCCTGATGGAGGGGGGTTGGAGAGGGAGGGAGGGGGTTGCAGGTGGAGCAGCTTAGGAGCATGAGGGGTGGGAGGGGATGAGCCCTGGACTAGAGAAAGGCCCACGAGAAAGATGAAGACTCCCACGTTCCCGCCTGAACTTGTCCTAGGCCCCTAGACTAGGAGCTAAAAGGGTTCTTAAAGTTCCCTTCGTTTGTTCCTCATGAAATGCATGCTCTGTGGATGAATAAAAAGTGACTTGTCTCCCAACTGGGACAGAGGTAGCTTAAGAAGCTATTTTTGCCCCAAGTAGGCTTGTGAAGTTGCAAAGGAGCAAGGATGGGCCGGAGGGACATAAGGGGCTGGGGCAGGTACCGCTTGGTGACTGCTGGTGGAGGGAGAGTGAGCGGGGGGGCAGTGCCGAGCACATGCCCATGGGGACAATGGTACTCACCTGTGAAGAGGAGGAGGAGAGCTATTTTTAACCCTGCTACAGAGCATGGGAGGGGAAAGTTTTGAGGAGGCAGATAATGAGTTCCTGTTTGTGCTTTGTTCTGGGAAGGCAGTGTGGGTGGCCAGTAAGTCTGCGGCTGTGCTGGGCTGGGGAAGGAGTGGTGGGCAGGAGACGGTGGGCTTGAGGGTGGTGGGCAGGAGAATGGGGCAAGGGACCTGCACAGTTGGTACGTGGTGGGTAGGCACCTAAAAAAGATAGCAGCCTTTCCTAGCTTCTTAAGGTCTTGCTTCCTACTGATTTCTGTAACGTAGGGCTTCTCATCCCCGGCACCGACGACACCTGGGACTGGGCAATTCTTTCTTGTAATGGATTCTTGGGCTTTGTAAGATATTTAACAGCTTCCCTGGCTCTTACCCACTGGATGCCATCAGCATTCCCAATTGTGACAACCAAAAATTGTCTCCAGATCTTGCAAATGTCCCTTAGGGAGCAAAGTCACCCCAATTGAGAACCACTGCTCGCTCACCTTTTTCTCATGTGACTTTCAAATTGTGGCTGAGAAGGTGCAGCTTTAGCGCATCTTCTTCAGCAGAAGCGCTATAACATGGTGTCAGACTGCCTGGGTTCAAATCCTGGCTCCCCTCTCCCCTGGTTCGTGACCTTGGGTGACTCCCCCTTCTCGTGGCTCCTCTGTCTCTCTCTCTCTCTCTCTCTCTCTCTCTCTCTCTCTCTCTCTCTCTCTCTCTCTCTCTCTCTCTCTCTCTCTCTCTCTCTCTCTCTCTCTCTCTCTCTCTCTCTCTCTCTCTCTCTCTCTCTCTCTCTGTGAAATGAGGATAAGATGAGAGAATAAGTAGTAATTCATGGAAATGCCCCACTCATTCGGGAGCACTTAGCATTCAGTCATCACTTTGTATTATTTGTCATGTTTGTAAAGGTGTCAAGACGCAGGGAAGATATCTAAGCAAGCATTTGGAAATTTGGACCTGGAGAAATGGATGCCACAGCTGTTGGACAAGAGGCACATTGGAGACTGTGGACCCCAATAACACAGCGTGGAGATGGAAAGAAGGGAGGTTAAAGCCAGCACCCTCGGGGACACCTCCGTTTATAAGCAGTTGGAGGAAGCGGTGTCTATGGGTGGGCAGATGTATAGACAGGAGTTTCTCCTCCAGCCCCTGTGAAGCAGCAGCCCTGCCCTCTGGTGGTGGGAGGCCTGTCAGCAGATGTCGCTGCATGGAAAGAGGATGTTGACAAGGTCACTCAGCGCTCACTTGAGTCAGGTGCCATGAGATACCAGCTCTTATTGGATGCTGACAAGGCCATGCTTAGGTGCCATTTGTCATCCCCACTTTATGGATGAAAAAACTGACACATGGAGAAAGAGATGAGGAGGGTGCATCTGTCTGTAGGGTAGAATGGATGCAGAAAGTCTCCTGCACACACAGGGGACCACAGGAACTGATGCGGAGCCCCAGATGCCTGTGGACATCCATCGATGTCAGAGGAGCCAAGAGTGTGGGGCAGGTGTGCAGGGCAGGAAAGCAGAACATGTGGGCTCCCAGCAGGAGGGCCTTTCCAGCACTGTCATGTCAATCCCCCTGGAGCCCAAGGCAGAAGGGAAAGTCAGTCATAGTGACTGTCTTTATTGAAAGTGATATTTCATTCATCTTGGAATGTTTCTAATATAGTTTGTATTGTGGTAACATTGGTTTACAACACTATATACATTATAAGTGTGTAAATTCTTCAGATTTACCATATCACACCACACCTACTACCAAATACCTAATAATCTGCCACTGTCAAAGGAGCCCTTTGTACCACCCCGCCTCCTCCCCTCTGCTAATCTCATTTCTGTTCTCATCATCTTAGCATTTTTACAATAATTTTTCTCGCTTTAAAAAATGTCATTGTGCACCCTGGTGGAGTAGCTGTTACGCCTGCTGCCTCTAGCCATGCGCAGTCCACATATATCCCAAAGATTTGGGTTTGCGTCCCAAGGGCCAGGGTGAACAACTAAATAAGATAGGTGAATTCTTCTTCCTCCTCTCTTTTCTTGCCTGTCTTCTTACTAGCCTTCATTCCTGTCTGCACCTTTCCTTTCACAAAAACAAAAATGATATTAAAATACGTTTTATCTTGGTAACTGAATTTGTTGGCACTCACTCAGATGGAAAACGCTTCCCATTCAGTTTCCAGCCTGCGTCCTCCCCTGTCCCTTCCCAGAGAGCAGGCAAAGATCCCAATTTCAGCCCCACGGGACAAGAGCCAATGGGGAGCAGGTAATTCACAGAAACCAGGAACTTCAGGAAGAGAAACAGATACTGGTCATCGAAACCAGCAAGGTCCATTACAAGAGGTTCCTGAATGGGTCAGCCATCCGGAGACCCCTGGTGCAGAGAAGAAAACATTTTGGGCGAAGGGAGAGGAACCCAAGACAGAGGAGAGGGGTGAGCACATGGAGACATGCAGAAGGGCTGAGTTGGAGCCTGTGTGGGAATTCTGCTCACCTGTAACAGGGGGTTTTACCTTCACAACACAAAGGGTGAACCTTAGATTCCTGCTGTAAAAAGAGGGATAATAAAAGCACCCACATCATCAAGTTGTTATGAGGATTAAGTGAATTAAGGCAGGTAAAGGTACTTAAATGTAAGTATCCAGATTGCTTTTTTAAAATTGTAATCTCAGCGTTTTAGAAATTACTGTTATTATTCAAGCTACTGAGTAATGAGAGGGATAGTATATGACGCTTAGAAGGATTCCAGGGAGAGCGCTTGTTTGGTTGTTAGTTTTTTCCACTTGGGAGACAAGAGAAGACACCAGTGGGGACAGACACACACACACAGAACAGCTGAGCTGGGAGTGAGTACTGGTACTCACTTTCCAGTCTAGCTCCATGATTTAGAGGAAGATTGACGACTGGAATAGGGTCGCACATGCCTGGTCAGCATTAGGGGTGGGGTCCACATTTCCTAATGCCCCCAGAGACGCTTCTCCCTAAAAGCCCGGCCACCCAGCTTGAGCCCAGGTCTTCAGAATGTGCACTCTGCCATGGCCTTCTGTTCCCCTGTTAACAAAACCCCTCTTGGCAAAAGCTGAACCTGAAAACGTTTGTAAGATAAACACCCGATAGTATTTCCTCTGGAGCTGCAGAGAGTTGGGGAAAGTGCTTTCCATCCTTAGGTTATTCATTTTAAAAGCTTCGTTTCCAGCCATAATGGAACTTCGTGATAAAAGGGTCAGACAAAAGGGTCATTGCACCAATCTCTTAAGGAAGTGAAGGCCTCTTGGTTTAATGTGGAATCGATAAGGGCTCACCATCATCTCCACCTGGGAATCCCGGTTGGAGCTGAGCAAGACATCTCGGGGTGGAGACAAACCCTCATCCATGTCCCCTTCGCTTCCGGGGAAAGATGCTGGTAGAGTCTTTGCTACAGCGTGTCCATCTCTGCCCTCCTGGCCCGAGGGAGGGGAGGGTGCTCTTATTCTCGAAGTGTTTCCCCACCCCGCCCCTGTCATAGGCAGGCATGTGGCGTGTGCTCAGCCGGGGTCTCCGGACTGAATGCTTGCCTGCCTATGAAACACCGCCCCTCACAGCTAGGCGAGGAGCCCTCTCCTCTCCTGAGTGAGCAGAAACAAGCAAGGAGGATTCCAGATCAGCCTTCCCAAGCTGGTATGCTGTTAGGTCCGGAGCACCTGTGTGTGTGAATACTAGTAATGATGGTGCTGATCAGTAATAGCTAACACGTATCGAGTGCTTTGAATCTGTGCCTTTTTTCTAGTGACACTTTTTTATTTATTTTTTAAGTCAGACAAATATGTTCACTATAATAATGGAAGCAAAACTTCGGTGAACTATGGCAAACCCAAATGGCTCCCAAGAGAGCACCGCCTCCTTCTTCTTGCACATCTAATGACATTTCTAAACTCTCATGTCCTCTCAGAATAAACGTCTGAGGTCTGACTATGAAGATGCACATTTTACAGATGAGGACACAGAGACAGAAAAGCTGCACACGGAGGATCTGTCTTTTGGAGGGAACCACCGCTAATCTCGTGCTCTCTGGCTGTCAACGGAACTCTGGGGACCTAAACAGGACATGGGGTTTACAGAATCCACATCTCAGGAGTTTATGGTGTACTGAGCCATAGATGTATACCATAATAATTGTCTGAGACTGTTTCAGAAAAAAGAAAAAACAAAGAAAAATCCCTCCCCCTCCTCCCCCAGTGATTTTGTTAATAATTGAACTCAGTATTGGTATCATTACCAACCAGTTCTGCAGTTAGGCAGCCTGGGATGACCGGCTAGGATGCATATCCATGTTTTAACTCTAGGCAAGACTTTCAGCTGGAAATTGCTTCTCCAGCAGCACCAGTAGCAGCTAGAAAACTGCTGAGGCCATTGCAGGGGACTGAGAAAGTGAGAAAGGGATTCCCCCAAAGCCAGCTGTTATCACCCCAGAGTAATGACATGACCAGTTAAGAACAAACATTAGTATAGCCCTTTACAAATTACAAAACACATTGTCACATCGTGGCTGGCCTGGTTTCTGATGCCTATGATGGTGGAAGGAGACGACAGCTGTGAGGGTTATGGTTTTAGAGAAGAGACCCTAAAGGCTTGTTTCCTGTGAGGCTGTAACAGACTTTCATTCCACAGTAGTTCAGGAGTCCCTACTGTGTGCTAGGAACCGTAGTAGGGGCTGTAATGGTGAAAAAGCAGACCCTATTCCTCACAACAATTGATTGGAGAGAAAGACCAATCAATATACACAGAGAGATGTCAAATGAGAACTAATACAGCATGATCAGAGAGGTAAAAGGTGCAATGTGAGCCTCAGATGGAGAATTTTAAGCAAGATCAGGGAAAACTTGGAGTCCTGATGAGCAGCAGTTAACTAGTCAAGAAAGCAGTCAGTGTTTCAAGCAAAAGAAACAGCATTTGTGTATGCCCTGGGGCCAAAGGAGGGCATCATTAGCTTTTGCTCCCTAACAAAGCAGCCCACAGCCTCATGTCATGTCGTAGCAGCAATCATTGAGACTTAGGCTGCAATCTGCAGGGTGGGTTTCCTCTGCTCTCAGCTGGGTCCCCTCAGGCTTCTTCCATCTCCCAGGTTGGCTGCAATGGCGTGTGTCTGTTTTCCATGGTGTACATCCTTGAACAGGTGAGTCCAGGTCTACGAGCACTTCCAAGAGCAGCAGTCTAGGCTCAGAGGTCACAGAGCTTCACTCCTGCCACCTCCTATTCGTCACAGCATCTTTACATGTGACCCATAGGATGCAGGGTCGTAGAAGGGGAAGGATTTCCAGTAGAGTGTAGTGTAGGCACCAAATGGCGATGGATGAATGGAGGCTGGACGCACCGGCGTGCCGGCTTCTGCATCTCCCCCCATGGACTGCTGTCCTTGGGATCTGGAACTTGAGTTCTTTCTGACTCCTTGTCCCTGCCTATTCCCAGGTGGGCTCTGGGAGGTTTATCTGAAACGCACATCTGACCTTATACCCTTCAGTGTTTCTCAATGCTTGCCAAGCCCACGGCTACATCAAATCACCGGGAGGAGCTGTTTAAAATATAAACTCCTGGCCTCCACCCTGTTTGCATAGTCAGGTGTCAGTTTCTGATCTGAGAAACTGGGATCAATTTTTAAAAAACCGAAACAGCGCACTGTGCCCAGGCAGTTAAATGGTCAGCTTTGGGGGGAGTCACTGGCTACAGGTTAGTCCAGAACCAAGTTTTTTTGTTTTAAAGATGTTCTCTAGCATTATTCATCAGTATTGGTCAGTTCACTGCTTTTCTAAAAATTATTTTTATTTTTACATGTTAAAATAAACTCATATGTATGGGTTCCCCATTCCTCAGATACATGTCAACACACCCTGCCCTCCACACAATCACCAGGTGTTCTTCACCACTGTCTGGTGGGCTCCACCATGCCCCCCGCCCCCCCACCCCACCCCATTCCCTGCTGGTCACCTCAGCTTTGTTGCAAGTGTCCAGGGGTTGGTTTTGTTTCATCTGTTCCTTTGTTTTGTCTTTTCACTTCCACCTATGAGTGAGGTCATCTAGTATCTATCTTTCTTCTTTTGACTTATTTCACTTAGAATCATTGCTTTAAGAAATAGTCCCACCTGTGCCCTGGTGTCTCAGGCAGCTGTGACACCGGCGTGGCCACCATATAAAGCCCAAGGGCCCGGGTTCCTGACCTGGAACCAGGGTGGAAAACCAAAATGAAACATATAATATGCTTCTTCCTCCTCTCTCTTCTTTCCTGACTGCTTGCCTGCCTGCCTGCCTGCCTCCTCTCTTTAAAAAAAGAACTAGTCCTCTCCTTTCCCCTGTACCATGCCAGAACTAATGTCTCCTTGCATTGTGTATACTCACTATAGCCTGCAAGACTCTTGATCGTATTATGATAAGGTATAATTAAAATCATTAGTAGGTTATGCATATGTGTTATTATATATAAGGGGCTATACTCACTGCCTGCCCCAGCCCTTTCCCCACTCCTGGGGACACTGAGGTGCCTGAGGGGCAGAGACATCATGTTAACCTCCGTTAATCTCCAGAGGGGCTGCCACACTATTGATCCGCAGAGCTCTGGTGTGCGAATAGATAAACAAAATGTGTTACATGCGTACATCGGCCAGCAGCAAAAAGGGAGGAAATTCAAGCATCTTGCCACAACACGGGCATGATGCTAAGTGAAATACGCCAGTCGCAAGAAGATTTCACAAAGATGTTCCCCCAAGGCCTAGATGAGGTGCCTAGGGCAGACAAATCAGGGACAGAAAGTAGAGGGTGACTGCCAGGTGCTGGAGGTGGGGGAAATGGGGAAGCCAGGCTTTATGGGGACAGAGTCTTATTTCTGCAGCATGAAAGGTGCCCTGGAGCTGAAGGGTGGTGATGGCTGCAAAAAAACGAGAACAGAACGGACGTCACACGTCACACCACTGAATGTGCACTTAATAGTGACATGGCGTTTCGTGTGATGTGTGTGTCACTACGATTGAGTTTGTTTTTTTTAAAATGAACTCATGGAAGTATGACTAGTCACCAGGCGTTTGTTGAACTCCACGAGGATCGGAGCACTGCCTGACTCAAGGACTTTGCCAGAGACCAACTTGTGAGCTCCATTATGACTTGGATCCTTTCAGATAACGGCTCTGCACACAGTCCGTGGAGCCACCGATGGGTGATGGCCAGCTGAGGCTGGGCCAATGCAGCCAGCGCCCATCTATCTCCGCCTGGCTCCTGAGGCTTGGCTCCTCTCCCGTCACTGTCTCCATGGCCTCCTGCAGTCTCAGCACCTCTGCCCCAGACTCCCACAGCTAAGAGACCCTGCCCCAGACAGACCCAGGAGACCCAGCTCCCGGCTCAGGTCAGCCTCCTTGGAGGAAGGAATCAAAGTCCTTTCTTCAAAAGAGCCAAGGGCTCTGGTCCTTATAACTTTCTTTTCTCTGCTTCCAGTGCTACTTGGAATAACACAGAGCAAGTCTAAGGACTTCTAGATCCTTCCCTCATTCCAGTTGCCCTTGTCTGACCCTGCAGGAGCTTATTCCCATCTTCTTAAAGCTCTTAGAAGTGAACAAACTCTCCACATGGCGTCTGATCAGTGCTGAGAAGAGCAGGATTAATATTTCCATGATGTGGACCCAAATTTGCTGAATCCTGAAATGAATCCAAATATCCATTATGTTTTTACACTGAGCTATAAACCCGAAGTTGGTCTGTTTAACCACCGGCTTCCTCTGTTGGCCCAAAGTGCAATCAAACAAATGAACTTAAAACAGAGGGTCTGAAATAACTACGTGCACTACACTGAGCTATTTCGATGGTTTCAATGTCTTTGTTTTAAAAACAAGCTCATGTGCATCCAGAACTTCTCTAGCCCTCACCCCATTTCCCATCACGGCTCAGATTTCACAGGCTGGCTGGCTGGTTGTTTTCACTTGCCCAAGCAAATACCCACACCTGGTCCTCAGAATCTGACCCAGTTTTTCCTGGGATCCCAAGAATCCTGTGTGGGCTCCCGGCTGGCCTCTCAGTTCATGGACTCCAGGTCCTTCATGGCCATCCTTGGCTCTTGAAATCCCACCCACCAGCCATCTGTCCTGAAACCCCTCACAGCACCCATCCCCTCAGGGCCCCCAAAGCTGCAAACTCACCATGCCCCTCCTGTCACAGTCCCCTGGGGCAGGATGGCCATAGGGATGTATGTCCTCAAGAGCTCCTGTCCCATTGCTCTTCATCAGCCACCCCAAGTCCAAACACATGATGTAAAGACTGAACAAAAGGAGCTTTTGAATTCTTACCCATTTTTGATCTCTCACACACAAACAGCAAAAAATGTGATTATGGTGTGAGCACAGCTCTGAACCCCTAGAGATCATCTAGCACATGTCTAGTGGCTGCAACCCCAATTCTGGGCAGACTGTGGACTGAAAGCCCAAGGGGAAAATTATTTAAGCAGAAAGATAGCGTTAACATGTTGAAATCAGAAATAAATCCTGGTGTCCCGAGATAATCCCTTACTCCCTCCTTCTCAGGAAATCATACCAAAAAGTTTTCTTAACAAAGCAAGATAACTTCATGATGTTTATCTTGAAAGCACAAAACACTTCTAGATGCATAAAAAGCATTTGACAAGATTCAACACCTGTTTTTGTTTAAAGCCCTCCAAAAATGGGTATAGGTGGAATGTACTTCAGCATAATATAGGCCAGATATGAGAAACCCACATCATATTCACTGGAGAAAAACTGAAAGCTTTTCCTCTAAGATCAGGAACAACACAAGGATGTCCACTCTCACTATTATTGTTTAATATGGTGTTGGAGGTCCTGGCCAATGTAATCAGACAGGAAAAAGATATGGAAGTTCTCCAAATTAGCAAGGAAGAAGTGAAACTATCACTATTTGCAGACAACATGATGATATAGAGAACCCCAAAGACTCAAGTTAAAAAGATGCCAGAAATAATGAATAAAGTGGCAGGTTACAAAATTAATATTAAAAAGATGTTGCGTTTCTATATGCAAATAATGAAATTGCAGAAAAAGAACTCAGAAAACAATACCATTTACAACTGCATCAAAAAGAATTAAATACCTCGGAAAAAATGTAACCAAATAAGTGAAAGACCTGAACTCTGAAAACTATGACATTGTTAAAAGAAACAGAAGATGACACAAAGAAATGGAAAGATATTCCATGCTCATGGATTGGAAGAATTAGCACAGTTAAAGTGGCCATGTTACTTAAAGCATTAGACAGATTTCAAGCTGTCCCCACCAAAATCCCAAAGACATTTTTTGCAGATATAGAACAAAATATAATGAAATTTATTTGGCACTACAAGAGACCCAGGATTGCAAAAACAATCCTGAGAAAAAGGAACAAGAAATGGAGGTGCCATGCTTCCTGACTTCAAACTCTACCACTAAGTAATAATAATCAAGACAGCATGGTACTGGAATAAAATTGGAAATGCAGATCAGGGGAACAGAATTGAGAACCGGGAAATAAAATCACGCTTATATGGACACTTAATTTTTTGACAAAGGAATCGAAAGCTTACAATGGGACAAGGATAGTTGTTGGTATTGGGAAAACTGGACAGTCATACACAAAATGTTGAAGCAAGATTACTACCTAACACCATACAAAAATTAATTCAAAATGGATTAAAGACTTAGAAGTAAAGCAGGAAACCATATAATGCACAGAAGAATATATAGGCAAAGCACTACAGGACATCAATCTAAGAGATGTCTTCGGGAACTCAACTCCAATAGCAAGGGAAATAAAATCCAAAATGAAAAAGGGGATTTCATCAAACTAAAATGTTTCTGCGCAGCAAAAGAAATTCACATCAAGACAAAAAGACATCCCGCTGAATGGTGAAGATATTTATACATTACAGCTCAAACAAGGGGCTAATACCCAACATATATGCGGAACTCACAAATCTCAACAGCAAAAATATTAACAATCCAATTAAAGAATGGGCAGGTGACCTCAACAGAAACTTCTTGAAAGAGGACGTACAGATGAACAACAGGCATAGGAAAAGATGTTCTACTTCTCTTGTAATTAGGGAAACACAAATCAAAACAACAATGAAATATGATCTCAAACCTGTGAAAATGGTGATCATACATAACAGTGCAAGCAACAAGTGCTGGAGAGGATGTGGAGAAAAGGAAACTCTTACACACTGTTGGTGGGAGTGTGAAATGGTGCAACCACTTTGGAAAGCAGTGTGGAGATTCCTCGAAGAATTGAGAATGGAAATTCCATATGATCCGGTTATCTCATTGTGGATATTTACCCTAAAAACACAGTAACACTTATTTGCGGAGATACATGTATTCCCATGTTCATCCACAGAAATAGTAAGCAAATGAACTAAATTAAGCAATAATAGACTGCAAAAATGAAGTAAATCAAGCAACAGTAGACTTCTGGGAGGGGGAGAAAACAAATCAGTGCGTGCAGGAAGAGAGATGGGAGGGCTGGAGGGGAGCTGGGGAGAGAGGATTAATTGTATACTGAATAAAAAGAGGAAATAGTGGTAAACTGACTATTGCATACAGATACCAATTTGCTATCATATATACCTTAAACCTAGTTAATGTCAAAATGCAACATTTCTTCAATAAAAGTAATCAAAAAAGTAAAAAGATATAAAAAACTAAGTTTTATCTTAAACACAAATTGTTCATCTAATTCATCCATTGCCTTAACGCCATTTACTGCTTTTTTCCATTAGATACTCATTATTTTCAGTTGGGAGAAAACAGATGCAATTCAGCAGTGATGTCGCTAGAAGACGAGCCCCCTTTTTTATGAGTTGAACGAGCTTTTCCTTGAGGGGCAGCACTGACAAGCAGACAAGCAGTAAGTCTAGATTTTTCTGAGATTGAGAGCTGATGTTCCTCTCCTTATTGGCTCTGCCACTTTCTCTGGATGCAGTCTCTGAGCCAGGCTTCTCCTTGAGCTATGAAAAAAGTCATTACTCTGACTCACTGTCCTGATGTCTAAATGGGTTTTCATGATGTTGCTGGTGACCTTTCCGTGGACAATGACACTGTTAAGCCAGGAGACAGTATCATTCCATCCTTCTGGTCCTCCGTCGGTTCCATTACTCATCAAGGACGTGTTGAACGTCTCTTAGGCTCATGCGTTCAATGAATATTTACTGAGCACCAAGTATGTGCAAGTATGTTCCTGGTCTTAGATAATTTCAGTGAACAACAGAAATAAATATATAAGCAAAAGAGACAAAACCCCTTTCCTTTGGAGCAGTCATTCTAGCGGGGGAAAGTAAGCATAGAAAATTAGTAAATGCATACAAATTAGAGGTGATAAAATCTATGGAACAGAGAAAAAGAAGATCACAGGAGATCTGAAGGAGGTGAGTCAAGGCTGCCGTTTTTCTTTTTATTGCAGTAAAATACATATCACACAATTTGCCATTTAACCACTACATTTAAAAAAATTAAAATAACGTTGCATTATAACGACATAGGTTTCAGGGGTGTGTCATTATAAATCAACCTATTTAATACCATACAATCTATCCAAACTACCTTATGTTCACCCCTAGCCGCACAATTGACCCCTCTTACTTGATTTACCCACTTCCCGTCCCCCTTCCCTTCTAGTAACCACTCATGGTTTTTAACCATTTTTCAGTGTGCATTTCAATGGCGTGAAGGACATTCGTATTTTTTGTGCAATCATCAAGACAGCCACTTCCAGAATTCTTTTCATCTTGCACAATGAGGCTGTGTCGCCAGCAAGTCCTGACTCCCAGCCCCTCCTGCAATCCCTGGCAACTCCGTTCCACTTTTCCTCTCTGGATCCACCCGCTGTAGGTACTTCATGTAAGCGGAATCATACAACACTTTTTGTGTGTTTTGTGGCTGTTTTATTTCACTTAATGTCCTCAAAGTTTTTCCATATTGTGCAAAGGACAGATTTTCATTCCTTTTAAAAGCTGAATAATATTATAGTCTATATAACTGAACAGTGTCTCTATATATTGCATTGTGTTTATCCATCCATCTGCCAATGACATTTGAATTGTCCCATTTTTGACTCCTAGGAATAAAGCTGCTGTGAGTGTGAGTGTGCACTTAATCTGTTCGAGTCCCTGCTTTCACTTCCTTTGAGTGGACCGGTGTCCCCAGCTTTTCCAAAGTTTGTGTTACACCACTTGGCATTTCTGAAAGCGTTCTATTATTCCCTGTTTCATTAACTGAAAGCAATCTGAGGAGTTTTGATTTTACAACAAAAGACCAAAAGCGAAGAGTCCTTCCTGTTTCTTTTACAGTTAGTAGCCCTCAAAGCCGCCAGTGATCCCACCAAGCTCCGTTCTTAGGAACAACTTTCTACAGGCTGCTCCTGTATTGGATTTTCCTACTTTACTCTGTTAGTGTTGCTTTAGGTTTCATATGCTAATCGCTATGATTTGGGAGGGGTGCTCTCCGGTCTAGCGATGCTCCAATGTTTTCCCATATAAATGCTTTATGCCATTTCAGCTTAGGAAAGCTTTCACAGACACGCTCTACTTCCAGATAGAGGGGAACTTGTCGGCCCTGAAGTGGAATTTAATTGCTGGATCCTAGGGTAATTCTATGTTTAATTATTCTAGGAACCACCATACTGTTTTTCACAGCGACTACATCGTTTTACATTCCGACTAACTATGCACAAGGATTGCAATTTCTCCACATTCTTGCCCTCACTTGCTGCTTTTCTTTTTTTAATAGTATCCATCCTAATGGGTATATACTGGTATTTCATAGTGGTTTTGATTTGCATTTCCTCAATCATTAGTGAGAATGAGCCTCTTTTCATTAGCACATTAGTCATTCGTGTGTCTTCTCTGGAAAAATATTATCTAAGTCCTATGCCCATTTTTGAATTCTCTTTTAAAAATTCTTATTAAGACCCACCCTGGTGGTTTAGCTGATAAGTCCATGGCCTCCGGCCCATGCAGTCCACACACATCCCGAGGATCTGGGTTCGTGACCTGGGGTTGGGGGGACCAGCCAAGATGAACAATGAAATAAAATAAAGTGCTTCTTCCTCCTCTCACTCCCTACCTGCCTGCCTATTCACCTTCATTCCGTCCTGCACCTCTCCTTTAAAAAAAAAATGGTTGTTGAGTTTTAGGAGTTCTTTGTGTATTTTCACTACTAATGTTTGATCAGACCTGTGATTTGCAACGGGGGAGAATTTCAACCAAATGAGTAGTCAGATCAGGCTTTGCAGAGAATGGTCATTTGGGCAAAGACCTGAAGGAGGCGCCGTTCTAAGAAAGGAAATGGCAAGTTCAACGGCTTCCGGGAGGGAGCTCAGCTGGTGTGTTGGAGGCCAGGACACCAGAGGTAGAGCCAACAGGCAGACAGCAGGCTATGGCAGAGGAGAACGGGGGACCAGGTCACAGAGCCCCTTTAGCTTTCATGCTTGAGAGAGTCTGAGAAAAATGGGCATCACTCATCACAAAAAAGTGAGGGCTGGGGACACACTGGGTAACTTGTGCCCAGACGTCGTGTCTAAACAGCTCACAACAGCTCACAACAGCTTTTCTTTGGGGAGGAGGGATGAGAAGAGTAAACACGCAGTTGTGATTTCTGAACCTTAATGTCTGGGAGTGGTCACCACGTTCATAGGTTCCTAAGGTTGCCTGCGTGGGTCGAGCGACACTGCACGCCCGCCACTCAGGCACCTACTGAGCCCCTCGCTGCTTGCTGCCAGTCTGTGCTGGCCCAGAGTCCCTGGGTTGTGAACGAACCGGAGAACATGGTGGTGGGGGGCGCGGAGGAAAAGACACCAAACTAGCCCGAAGGTCAGTCTTCAACGATTGTGGTCGTCAGTGTCCTAGCGGTTCACAATCAAGGCAAGTATCTTGGGGAGGCCTGGTTGCAGGGGTGGCGATCATTCCACTTGCTTGTGTGTCCAGGAAGGGACCTTCTCGAGAGTGACACCCCCGGCTCCTGCTCATGTGATTGCTGGGGCGACCCCTGGGGAGGTAGTGTGATGAGGGCCTCTAAGGCTGGGACAGACCCTGAGCCGCCCAAACTCTCTCTGGGAGGCCCTGTCCTTAGGTCTAGAGGGGCAAGTATTAGCAAGTCCTTCTGGGCAGAAGCATAAAGCTGTGACCTGCCATCACTGTGATCAGATGACGTTCTGATTTTCCCTCTCTTCTGTTTCCGCGTCTCTCAACTGGTTCTATAGTCAAGAAGGAAGAAAGCAGGTATTGCTTACTGGCCCCCCAAGTCTTTTGCGTCAGGTCTCAGTCATGAGCGAGACCTGGGCGAGGTGAGGCTGCTGCGCCCCCATGCACTGCCCCCCACTCTTGACTCTTCTCATCTGTTTCATCCAGCAGGTGGTTAACCAAACCAGAATCGCGCTCTACTGTCTGTCACTCAAGGAGACATGGAAGAGAACCAGCGTTTCTCCGCTTGCCTAAGTTAGGCCAGGCACGGGGCTGCTCGCTTTATGTGATTTCCTTTTGATCCTCGTACTAAGTTATATCGTCTCTAGAGGAGGAAACTGAAGCTCAGTGGCGAAGCCACTTGCTTGAGGCCATAGATCAGCTTGATTTCCAAAAATACACCTCTTGGAAAGGAATTTCCCGGGTTCTGAAAAGAAGTTGAGGGAACCACATAGGAAAGAAAAGTGGGGGTTCAGGGGGAGGCTGACTTTTCAGGGGTCCCTGCTTGCCTCTCCATTTTAGCCTGAGCATAGTGCTTTCTCACCTGCTTTCTAGAACTTGTTGTCTGAATTCTAGGGAATATGTTTATGTCCCTGCGTTTGAATGTTTCTGTGTCATCAGAAGAAGTTCACCGTTCTTTACTCCCAGCCAAGTATATGAAATCAAGGGTACATTTTATAATCAATGGCTTCAAGAAATAGGTTATTGGTGTTACATGTAAAATCTTGTTTGCAAAATATTTTTTTGTTTAAATGCAACAAAGCGAAAGGCGCAAACAGCAGGTTCTGCTTTATGCCACTGACCCCATTCCCATCTTACTCCCTCCATGTTCCAGCTCTTTCCCATTTTCTTCACCTCATGGAAGCTCCCTGACTTGATCTGGGTCCCTGGAAGCCCTGAGTTTGTCCCATACGCACTTTTGTGGTGAGACCCATTGAGTATGACATCACAGATTCAATTGCCTCCTTTACAGATAGGGAAGCTGAGGTCCAAATTTATTAGGAACATGACTTCATCCCAACTGTGTAACCCAGGAGGGAGAGCAGGAACCAGGGCTTGGAGGTGAGACAGGACCCAGGTGAGGAGTCCAGCAGAGGTGGGGTGTCACTGTGAAGTGCTGCACCCACTAACCAAGTGAGGGTTGGGGAGAAGAGTGTCCTTCCACACATGGGATGGGGATTTAGGCCTATTTCAGCTCATGACAAAAGCTAGGAGACAGAGAAACGCCATATGATTTTACTCATGTGTGGGCTTTAGAGAAATCAAACAAACCAATGAACCAAATGAGATAGAAAGAGACTTTTCATCTAAAGAATCAATTTAGTGGTTCCCAGAAAAGTGGGCAAGTTGGGAGAAAGGGTCAGAATACGGTAAAGGAAAAAATTGGGCCGTCGATGATAAATCTAATATAGACCACACAGATGTGCATTTACAATGATGCATACCTCAAACCTATATAAATGTTATAAAGCGATGTTCCTTCAGTAATAATAAAAAAGAAGACCTAAGCTGACCATTGGGTTATAGTAAATTATAACTTGCATTCATTTTTAAAGTGTGATATAATACATGCTATTATAACTGCTAACATTTCTAGTTTTCTTTGAAAGTTTTAGGATCGCCCTTTGAAACGTAAACAGGAAGACTTTTGAAAACGAGGAAGGATCAGAGAGCAAGGGAAGAGACGTGTGTCTCTGTATGTGTTGAATCTCCCACCGTCACTGTGGATTTGTCTGTGTCTCCTTTCATTCTGTCATTCTTTATGTTATGTATATTGGAGGCTCTGGTGCTAGATGCTTTATATGTTTAGCATTGTTTTTGCTTTCTGTCACATTTAACTGTTTTCATTACGGAATGTCCCTTTTACTTCTTATAAGTGTTGCTTCACCTAAAGTTAGTACTTTCTGATATGAGCAGTGAGAATGAGGGTCATTTTCTTTCAACTACTGATTGCACTATAAAGTTTTTCTCTCATTATTTTTCCATTTTTCTGTACCTTTATTGTGCATCTCTTGATAGTAGCCTATAGTTTCTTTATTAAAAAAAATCGAGTCTGACAATCTTTAATTGATGATTCAATTAAGTTGCCATCAATGTCATTATTGACATATTTGGGGGGGAGGTGTGTACTTCATTTGTAATTTATCAAAATATGAGAAATGGCTCCTCATTATCCTTTGAAACCTGAATCTTGACTGTTTTCCACCGACATTAAACAGCTGATGCAGTCACATGCAACATGAATTTAGAGAAATACAAATGCTTCACCCTGTCCAGAAATCATTTGCATTTTCACAGCTGCTAGTCATGAAGAATGACAAATGGTAGGAATTTCAGCAACATGAGGGGCAGGTGAGCCCAGTGCCTGGCTTTCCTCCAGGGAGGATGCACCTGGAGCCAGGCTCGGCCAGGAAGACAGCAAGAGCAGAGACGTGTAGCCAAAGAGAAGAATTTTTCTCCAATTCTTCTCTGCTCCTGTTTTTGATATATTGGCTACTGATGGGAGAAATGGTTTATCTTAAAGCAGAAAGAGCCAACTCTGAATTCTCTACAAGTAGAGTAGATAACCAGTTTGCTGACTGTTTGTCCCCTGCTGCCTAGCGTCTTTGAAAGTCTCGTGTTTGTTGAGTGAATAAGTGAACAACAAAATCCATGAAGCTTAAAGAGTTTTCTATTGCCACCATGATTTTGCTGTCTGCCTTTGGGCCAGTTAGTTTCCTTCTTTGGACTTTAGTTCATCTTGAACAGTTCCCAGAATGTGAGATGCTTTTCCTTCATTCAAAAAAAAAATAGAAAGATGATTTGGTGCGTGCTGGTGGCCTAGTGGTTTAGCGCACCAGGCGCAGTCCACAGACATCCCAAGGCTTCTAGTTCAAGACGGGTTGAGGGAAAACCAAAATGAACAACTAAATAAAATAAATACCTCTTCTTCCTCTCTCTTCCTGTCTGTCTGCCTACTTGCCTTCATTCCTGCCTGTACCTTTCTTTTAAAAATGTTTCCTACCTTTTTTAAAAAACAAAAAAACAGTAAGATTAGGTTAAAAAGCATTCACATAGTGAGAAAGCCACTCCCTTTCTGATTCTCTTCTAGTAGTTCTGCTTCTTTCATACAGCAAGTTTCAGCATTTTATTAACACCTCTTCAACACTTGTCAATATCTCATTTTTAATAAAAAGTGTCATTTTTTAACAAGGACATAGGTCTTGGGTTCCAAACCTTGCACAGAATATTTAAAATTGAATAAAAAGTGATTTGCATGTTTCATTTTCATGTCACTGATTTTGTACAATCACTGATTTATGTTAGGTGATATTGCTGATGAGATTGAAAATAAATGTATTTAATTTTTATAAGTGCATCAAAGGAAAATCAAGAGTAAATGACAATTCTCGTGAAATGTGGATAGAACAAAACTCTTGAAAACAGTATGGTGTGGTTGGCATTTGCCAAAGTTTTGATTGCTCAATGTCTGAACCCCATCTTGTTGGGACAAATGTCCCAAGACATGAGTGGGACCATCCCCCCACCCCCATCCTGACCAGCTGACAAGGACCACCTTTCTCAACCCCAGGGCTAGAGGTGGGGGCAGGAGAGCTGGGCTGAGTCGATTTTATAAGCAGTGAGTGATGCAGAAGTGCGCGAGAGGGGATGACATCCACGCTGTCCTGGGTGTGAGATCTGGCAGGGGGTGCAAACAATACAAAATAAAAACCTCCCCCCAAACAAACCAAACCAAACTTCTACACTGGCTGAAGGAGATTCATTCATCCTTCACTGAGAATCTTCTACAGTGAAGCCTGTGCCTGCTGAAATGGCTCTTCTTAAGAAAAAAATGGGGCACACCCTTGTGGCTCAGGTGGTTGAGATGCTGGCATGCAGACCATATAAAGCCCAAGGACCTGGGTTCATGACCCAGGACTGGGGTGAAAACCCCAAATCAATAAACAAAAGATGCTTCCTCCTCCTCTCCCTCCCTTCCTAAATATGCTTCTTCCTTCTCTCTCTTCCTTCTTCTCTTAAAAAGGAAAGAAATATATAGCACACACTCCCACCGAAAGACAGGTACAGGAGTTTCATAGCAGCGTATTCATCCTAGCCCTAAACTAGAAGCAACTCGAATGTCCGTAACAAGAAAAATGGATGAAACATGTTGATAAATCATGTAACTGAGTCTCTACAATAAAAACAAAAATCATCTCTGAATTATTACCACCGGTAATCCTAGGGATACTTCTCACAGATACAGAGAGACTGAAAAACAACAACGAAAACCCATATATTCTGTATTTTGAACAGGGCATCACCAGGTGCAGATGTATGTGAGACATATGCACAGAAGAGCTGTGCACATCAGTCAAGTTGCACTTCAAAGAAAAAGCCAGCGAAACCTGGTAGGCGGGGAAAGCCCAGGCTGGCCGTCCTCCCACATCATAATGACTGTCGCACGGTGCTGGCTCTTGGCTGTGCTCTTGGCTGCCCCGTCCCTGTCTGCTGTCACAGCCAGATTCTTTAGCCTGTTGATTCCTGAGCAATCTGTTGTCCTTGCCAATCAACTCTTTCTACCTCCCTCTAAGCCTGAGTGTCTCCGCTCCCTGCCCCATAGGCCTGCATTCATCTACCTGGCACCTGGATCGAGAAAGCTGAGTCCAGGCAGGAAAACAACTCACACTAGTGCATTTGGTGCCTGGTACAGAACAAAGATACCCGTGAAAGGCATTATTACTCATTGAAAAAAGGCAAAGGAGACTGGTGTATGCAATGCTCAGTTAGTCTGAAACACTAAAATCATTTAAAACCATGCTTTACCAGGCTGCCTGATTGCAAAAGCTATAAACTCTCTTGGGAAAGCAACCATTAAAAAAAAAACCAAAAAAAAAAACCCATGACATTTCAAAATATAATGCCAGTCAGGACTAGCTCATGATGGTGATTGCAGCCGAATGGTTCTTTGGGTTTAATGGGACACTTTAAAAACACAGTTAGAGCTTTACATGCTGGTAAAATAAAAGCACATCATAAAATGAAGATAGCAGGTATATTGGAAGATAATGTTGCCCAAGAAAATGATTTTGGTGAACTTTATTTGAATCAGGATGATTCATAATCATGTAATTAGATATTTCAATTTAAACATGCAATGCAGTCAATGATGCCAGTAGAAAACAAACCCTCTCTCCCTGGTTTTTCCCAATGAAATGTTTTCATGAGACATGGACGTCGGATTTTTTTTCCAGACAACGTGTGGTGATTAGCTGACAGGCCGGTGGCTGCAAACATTTCCTCTTCGTTTGGAAGGCGAACAGTTAGGGTCCCAGTTCTCTGTATTTGCTGCCCCTTCTGTGAGATCAGAGTCTCTTTAAAGGCACATATTCCAGGGAGGTCTTAGGAACCTGCGTCTCTGCAGGTTCCTAAGTGGCCACAACCACAGTGCACTGGAGGAGCTGCTCCTAGAATTCAGGGACACGTGGGAAGGGCCTTTGCCTGCAGGGCAGACAAGCATTGTCTCTCAACTCTTTCTGTCCCTTCCTTCTCTCTGGAAGCTTTCCTGCCACCTTTGTTCAGCTGCTCTAGTCAGGATTTATCTTGGGCAGGGAGATCACAGTAAGTTACCCAGGCGGTGGCTAATTTGTTCACTGGCGATTAGACATTGGGCATAATTGTACAAGCTGCCTTTGTGCTGCTTTGCTGGAAACTCTCAATCACTGTAGAGTGAGGTATTGTGTTCAGTCCCTTTTTTTGCAAATGAGAAAACCAGAGGGCTGGCTGTTCAGTGGTTCAAGATTTAGTAGCCAGTGGTCAGAGCGGAGTCAAACCCGTTGGGGTCAGCTAGATAATTTAAGGAGGCAGAGTAAAACGAAGGTGCGGTAACCCCTGCTTAAAAACTGTTAAGACTTCGGCGTGCCCTCGTGGCTTCGCAGTTGAGACCAGCAGGTACAGTCCACACACATCCCAAAGACCTGGCTTGCGTCCTGTGGGTGGGCGTGGGGAGTAGGAACAACCAAGATGAACGAAGAAAGAAAATGAAAAGTGCTTCTTCCTCCTCTCTCTCCCTGCCTGCCTGTTCGCCTTCATTCCTGCCTACAAAAAAATTAAGAATTTCAAGACGGCAGCAGTAAAACATTGACCCAAGAGCAGGACCCATCTGATCACCCACACAGATCTCATGACCACGGGACCCATTCTGCTTGGGTAGGTTGATTCCAAACCTCAACTCTTTCAAGAGCGGCCTTGGGCTTTCGGGTGGTGGGTGGGTTCCTCTTTTCCTTGCCTGAGTAATAAACCAACGGAAAGAACCCAAATCAGCAGACAGGTGGTGATAAAAAAATGTCAGCTTTATTTTGGGTAAAGGTGAGTTTGGATATCATGGCCTTGGTGTGTAGGCGCAGTGGGTGCTTAATTCTGAACCCAGAAAACGTGTCCCACAGGGCTCCAGAGAAGGGAAAGTCTTTTCCAGGGGGGTACAAAACCTTTATTGCTCAGCTTCAGTAGGCCAGTAGCAAAGCAGAGTTGCTTCTGCACACACAGCTGGGTCCTTAGGAGGAAGAGGGCTGGGGCTGATCCACACATCCCACACCCTGTCCCCAAGCTCACTAGTTGCAGACGTCACTGCTTCCTTCTGGGGAAGGATCACTGAAGAGACAGGAGGAGCCCAGGGGTAACCTGCTAAGGGTCACCTCTGAGTGAGATGGTTTCCTGCTCTCAGGTCTCCTGGCATTCACACCCTTGATCACTCCACTCACCCTGAATGTGGCTGGGCCTGGTGACTGGCATCTGATACATAGAAAGGATGGCATGTCACTTCTATGGTTAGGTGACAGAGGATTTTGACTTCTGTCTTTCTCTCCCTCATCTCACTTGATCACTCATGTTTTGAGCTGGTTTATGGACCCAAGGGTAACCTCCGAAAGACCAGCCAGGAGCTGAAGCTCCAGGAATTGAATCTTGTCAACAACCGTGCCTGTGCCTGAGTGAGGAAGCAGTCTGCCCCAGGGGAGACCTGACATGGCAGGCTGACTGCCTCCCAGTGGGAGGTTCCTCCTGTTTCCAACCCTTCCTTTCCCACCCTGTCCCGTCCTCTCCTCCTCTTCCTTATGAATGATCTCATTGCATTGCATGTCGACCAGTACTTTGCTATTTTTGTTTATAAACTAAGATGTACTATTTTCAGATAAAGGAAGCCAGAAACAGGGCTGCTTTTTGCACTCAGGTCTGTTCTTCCGCACAGTGCTCCTAGGCCTCAGCTGCCCCCAGTCACCTCCATGGACATGACTCTACGGGACACAGTTTGAAAACCAGAAACCAGGTCCACTTCTGCTGTCTCATTATCAGGCTTCCTGACTCATCCACGACCCTAGTCTGTCTTCCCCATTTCTCCTTGTTAGGTTCCTAAAAAACAACCTGGCTCTTCTGAAAACCTGTCAGATGCTCCTGTTGTCTTAAGATAGAAGGCAAATTCCTTTACAGTCAAGGTATTTTGTAAGTTCGTCCACAGTGACCCAGCCGCTCCTTCCCAGGGAAAGGGGTGGGCACCGTGATGGATGGGGGGCTCACTGAGAGACTTGGGAAAGCATCTGGGTGCTTGATGGTGCCCAGCTCTGGCCAGAGCCAGTGGTCCCAAGGCTTCTGACTTGCTTCATTTATTTCCTTTCATTCTGCGAACATTTATTAGCCAGGCATTTTCCTAGATGCCGGGGAGCACTGCAGTGAGCAAAACAAACAACCCTGCTCTGTGAGCGTGCATCTTACTGGGGAGAAACAAGCAATAAACAAACAGAAACACGTGACCCTGGATGGCAAACACACACTGGGAAGAGACAGTAATCAGGGAGGTGCAAATGGCCTTGGAGGACTGTGGGTGAAAATGGGGATGTTAGGTGCGACATTGGGGCAAAGGCCCACTGAAACAGGTACTTGTGTCTTCTGTTCTGGGAAGAAGTTTCAAGCTTCCAAGTTTGCCTCTGGAGGCTGCAGCTGCCCTTTTTGAAGTATGATTA
The DNA here is from genome assembly GCA_004363575.1 of Solenodon paradoxus. Classification (NCBI taxonomy): domain Eukaryota; kingdom Metazoa; phylum Chordata; class Mammalia; order Eulipotyphla; family Solenodontidae; genus Solenodon; species Solenodon paradoxus. Next base: position 116,307 of record RJWH01003991.1, read on the forward strand.
CTCTGGGGCGACTTCTGTCTCTTTCCCTTCTGCAAGTGTATAGGTTGAAGTTCTCACCGCATGTACCTTAGCACAGGTGTATTTGGAGGTAGGATCTTTACAGAAGTAATCAGGAACACCCTGGGGCAGTAGTGGTTAGGTCAGCAGTCTCCAACCGAGAGCAGTCCACATGCATCCCAAGGACCCCTGTTCCCCTTCTGGGGGATGGACAACCAAGAAGAGCAACTAAGTGAAATAAATCTTCCTCTTCTCTCTTCCTGCCTGCTTGCCTACTCACCTTCATTCCTGCCTGCACCTTTTATTCTTTTTTAAAGGAGGTAATCAAGTTAAAATGAGGTCATTAAGGTTGGCCCTCCTGCATGGTGGCAGATGTCTGTTTGAGAAAAGGACACAGGTGCACACACATAGGGAGAAGACAGCCATCTACAAGCCAAGGAGAGTGGTCCCATGAACCAACTCTACCGGCGCCTCCATCTCAAACTTCCAGCTTCCAGAACTGTGAGGAAATTTTCTTAGTGTTTAAGACACCCAGGCTGTGGTACTTCGCCGGTCCTAGCAAACAGATACGATGGTGTCCACTTCAAAGTGTTGTGGTGTACTTGAAAAGACGTAATCCTTTTAGGAGAATGTCATTCGCTCTGTCCACAAAAATTCATTGTGTACTGTGTGCCACTGACTGCAGCTGGCACAGAGAAACACAGCCTATGTCAGTGAATATTGCAATTGTTAAAGAGACAAGTTGGCAGGTACACTTTGTAATACCCTTTGTCAAAAGGGCAAACTCTCATCCTCGGCCTGATTCATGGGGAGTAGGGATGACAGAGCATCATGCATAGTCATAGTTCTCTTTTCCCTCCATTACCTCATAGCCTGACTCCTCACTCAAGAGGTCATAAATATCACTCCGCATGAGGTCAACTGGCTGGAGGGAAGTCCCCAAAGATATTAAGGAAAACCTGATGCTAAATAATCAATGACACAAGTGCCAGCGAGAGGTCCATAATACAAGATCTTGTTCCGTCTTATTTCCAGTTCGAGTCACCGGATTTCTTTACCCTGAGCTTGATGCGTGGGTCAGACAGAGAGTCCTAAGAACCCAAGAAAGCCACAGACCATCAAGCAGAAAGGACCTTCATGGTAGCGCAGTCCCAGAACTAGAAGCAGCCTTGGGACTCCCCAACCTGTTGGCCCATCCTGTGGTAGCAGACCTTTTCCCTGACCTCAATGCAAAAGTAAGCCTGCCAGGAACTTTCCACGTTACTACGGAGACTGCAGCTATGTCCTGTAATCGTGACCAAGGACAAACAAGCATTGCCTCCCTACTCTGCAGCTGTATATAACTAATAAGAGTTGCCAATAGAAACCACACGTAGCTAAGGAGATGAATCATTACCTGAGTACAAAAGGAGGTCCCCTAAACCTCCCCATTGCTCAGCTTTGGGTAGCAGTACCCCTGGGCCAGCACTGGTGCTTGCAATAAAGTGCTTTTTCTCTACCTTTGAGTGCCTGGCGGTTAGTCTTCTCACCGTCTGGAGACTCTGCCAGAACAATCTCACACCACCAGAGGTATATTGCACTCCTGTGGTGACAGTCACCTGCACTGATTTCTAGAGAAAAAAAAACTTCTAGGCTCTAGGACTGATGTAGCCTCCCAGTTGAGTCATCTGAACTCAATCTCTAATTCGACCAAATAGAATTCACTGCCTACTAAGGTTGGACGCAGTGCTGGCCATTGGAGTATACAAGTGAATTAGACAGCCTTTGCCTTTGAGACGCTCACTGTCCTGTGGATGAGACACAGCCAGACAATGAGGATGCACCCTGACAAGGGCGGCACCAGCAACAGACCGGAGGTGCTGCGGAAAGAATTCTGTCTGGGTGGGGGTACTGTGGGGCGGTGTCTCTGCATTAAGACTGCACGTGTTTTCAGGGCCCCATTGACTCTTTTCTAATTTTTAAAAAATGTTTATTATTTCTTGAGTTCACAATGCTCTCTTCATTTTAAGGAAGTGAACTACGTCTCAGTTCATAATTCACACCACACCCACCACCAGAGTTCGGTGCTCTTTGCCGCCACCTTTTCCCGTTACCCGCTGCACCACTGCCTGTCCTGCCGTTTTGACTGACATCTCTGTGTTAACAGCTTCTGGGTAAGCAAGCAAAGGTCCTGCCCCATTAAATGGTCACACGGTTTATAAGATGCACTTCAGAAATGTGAATACATCGTGAAAATAACGCTGGTGGAACCAGCTTTCTGCTCAATCTGGGATGCCCAGCACATGGGTGGTAACTTCAGAAATCTGTTCTCAGCCTAGAAGTGAGTAGGACGGACGGGATGCAGAGCTAAGAGAGGCCTGAAGCCTGGAGGATCCACTAGCCAGGCACCAAGACAGGACTGGCCGGGGCCGGAGATGTATGCAGATGGGGTTTAAGAGTTCCAGCAGTTCTCTCAGGAAGGACACAGTATATGGCCATAGAAGTACTTGGACAAGATGCTGACGTGGGGGAGCTCTGCACAGCAGCTCACGCTGATCGCTGACCTCCAAGGAGGCTGTGGCAGGGCCGCGGGCGGGGGCTTTGGTTTTGCACAGGGACCCTTGTGAGCTCAGAGCCAAGTTGCTGTGACAGTGAAGGACAAGCTGTGACTGCCAGCAACGCCGAGCATCCTTCCTTACCTTTCCTTTTAATAGACGCCAAGGGAATACTTAGAGGACATCCACTTGGAGAGACCTGGGATGGTTTGCTGCCTGTAGGCCCTATTTGTTTCTTCCAGCTCTGGCTGGAAGGCAGCTTCCAAAGACACAGGCTGAGTAAAGGGAGAGGAAGGAGGAAACTGGGGAGAGGCTGGGAGATGAAAGCAGAGCCTCAGGCTCAGAGAATAGGGGCAGGCAGCCCTGAGCTGCCCTCAGGGAGACTCCAGAGCCCAGTCTGCTGCAGGGGCTTTACCAGGCAGAGGCGAGGCCCCGGAGTGGGAGGGGCTGTTCAGGGCACTGAGGACTTGACGCAGCCATCGTCTGGTAAGTGAGCTTCGTGGGGCCTTTATTATTTTTAATATATAATAAATCTATTTTTTATTTTGTTTATATTGCTATATGCATTTGAGGATCTTGAAACCGCACTCAGTCTGTGTGTGTTTCACACCACACCCTCCACCAGCGTTCAGTGACCTTCGACTCCACCTTCTCCCTCCTTCCCTCTGCCTCACACCCCGGGGAGCCACTGCTCAGTGTCCTGTGAATTTTGTTGGTGTTTGTCTGTTCATTTGTCTATTGTCATTGTTTCTGTTTTCAAAGAAAGGTGCAGGCAGGAGTGTAGGAGAGCAGGCAGGCAGGCAGAGAGAGAAGAAGCATTTAATTCGTTTATTTAGTTGTTGATCTTGGTTGATGCCCCCAGGCCCTGGGTCTGGAACCCAGGTTCCTGGTATGTATGCAGACTGCACTTGACAGCTGCTCCACCAGGTCCTGCCTGTTCATTTGTTTTGTTTCATTATGCTCCACATATGAGTAAAACCATCCCGTATTTCTCTTTTTCTTTCTGTCTTAATTTGCTTAACACAATCCCCTCAAGTTCCATCTAGGTTGTGGCAAAAGGCACAATTTCATCTTTTTTTTTCAGCTTCATAGGATTCCACTGATCACAACAGCTGGTGGGTCATCTTTTCTTTGACCACCAATTTCCTCTGTAAGTTGCCTCCTTTACCAGGAGTGGTGTATGTGCGTGTGTGTGTGCGTGCGTGTGTGTGCGTGCGCGTGTGCGCGTGCCTAAAGGTGGATGAATTCTCAGCCAGGGGTGGAGAAAGCAGTAAATATAGATCAGAACGACCACCCTGGCTCCAGTGCCCTGGAGGCTACCTGAGTGGCGCTGGGTCTCCTGGATGAGGAGAGTATTGGATTGCTGTGGTCAGGCGCACAGTAGCTTGAATTCCAGTTTGAACTTCACTTTGTAGCAGACCTTATGTGACCCTGAGCAAGTTAGTCTCTCTCTGCAGTTTCCATGTCCTAGTCTGTCATATCTATTGGGTGGGGTCTTTGAAAGAACTGAATAAACTCAGGTGCTGTGGAGGATAGCCTTCTGCCTAGCACACAGCAAATGCCCAGTGCAGAGTAGCTATTATCGCTGTTGTAAGAACTATATCCACATATTTGTATGATGATTTTTTTTTTTGGCTCAAATATTTGCAATGAGTAGTTGATGAGTCCAAAGACTCCATCAGGAACCCCAAGCAAAATAATCTCTTCACTGAAACTCAAGGTCAAGTGCAAAGGCCTGGGGCCTCCGATTTTCTTGCTGAGAGAGCTTCCCACTTGACTTCTCCGAGGCCAGGTTCCCATCTAGCCAATGAGATGGGGGCTCTCAGTCAGGGATTTTTGCCTCAAACAGAAGCTCACAGTCCAAAAGGGTAAGAATACACACTGTGACCCTCTTTCTAGGAAAAGGGAGATTTCGATGGGTGTATATTCTTGGATGGCTTCCTACCTTGCTCTTCCTCTCGAGGTCTGTTCCCTCATGGCCATGACCGCTTCACAGTTGCTGCTCTGCGGAGAAACACTGAGCGGGAGAAGAAGTGGCTTAGCCCGTGCAGCACGTCTCCACTCAAGCACGTGAGGCCATGACAAGCTTCCTTAGCTGCGGACACTTCCTGCCTCTGGACGTCTGCGTGGCCCCCCAGCCACCTGCTCATGTTGAGTTCCTTCTCCTTTTCAGGGATAATTCCCCCCTCTCCCCCAGGATAATTTTTTGAGCCCGGTCCCCCTGACATGGGTAACGGCACAAAAATGAAAAGTGGGGAGAGAGAAGCAGAAAAGATAAGCCGGTGTTAGAGAATGGACTTGTGTACGTGTGGGGAGCAGGTGGACGTGGGGTTGGCAATTAAGGCCATTCCAGAGGTTGGGAGAATTGGGGAGGAGAAGGAAGGAAGATTTTTTTTTGAAAGAGTATTATTGTGAGATCTATATGGCGTCCTCTTTCATGTTCTTGAAGACTTATGGGCAAAGTGCGCCATTCCCTACTCATCATATGGACTTCTGGGTTGTGGGTCTCTCCACTCAGCCGTGCCTGGGAAGAAGCCACATGGGCCTTGGGATATATTAGCCTCATATGGAGAATGAGCAGTCATTGTGAACCAGGAGCCGGATGAGGAATCAGGGATACAGAAAAAAATAATAAAACAGTTGTGCCCTCCAGGAGCTCATTACCAAGAGGGTGCATCAGATTTACACACACACACACACACACACACACACACACACACACACACACACACACAGAGGCTCAAACACGCTCATGGAGAATTGCACAGAGAACTGTGGAGGAATTCAAGGAAGGCTTCATGGAGATGGTGCCATTTCAACTGGGTTTTGAAGTTTACCACAGGGTTAGAGGTTCTTATTCAAATGAAGAACATTTGAATAAGAGCCATTGGGAACACAGGAGAAAGAAGAACTGAATCTGGCTTTGCAAGCCAGAGAGAATTCACAGGGGAAATAGCCCTTAATCGGGGTTTTGAAAGATGCATAAAAGTTCACCATGGGACACTTCTGAGGAGAGGGACTGCAGTTTAAGCAGGAAGCGCACTCTGTGCATAACCCTGGAGGTCTTGCGGAGGCTGCAGGGCGCTCCTGAACTTTATCCCGGCCTGGTCATGCCTTCTTCTTCTTCTTGCTTCTCTGGTATTTCAAGGGTGAACGGAAACAGCTCAGAGTTTATTTGTCACAGTAATCTCTGTGAATGCTGCACTCAGTTCCTTTCTAGTGATGAGCAATGTCGTGTAGGACAGTTACCTTTCTAAGAAAGTAATACCACTGGACTCTGGCTGTGAGCATCCACCCAGATAAAGGGCTGCTTGTCTTTCAAATAAAGAGGCACTACAGTTCAGAGGGACTGCAGCTCGGGAAACCTAAAGCCTCTGAATGGGTAGGGCATGGGGGAGCTATGAACAGGTCCCAGCTCTGACCTGGACCTGTGTGGGCACTTACAGACATTGTCTGGGGCGTGTGTGTATGTGTGTGTTTCTTGGTTTCAGGTTCCTATTGCCTGGTAATTCATATAATTGTCATTATAAGAATCTAGAGGAACCAGAGGTGGCTGGGGCGTTCTAGGAAGGATTTTGAGGTGAGATGTGATTAGAAATGGACCTGGAGTTTGGGGGAAAATCTGAATTCATGAGTCGAGGAGGGTCAAGTGACCTGACTCGGCTCTGTCTCTCTTTGGTCAACTGTAAGATGGACATCATCATATTATTTTAGAGAGTGTGAAAATTAAATGAGACAATATGCTTCCAGTCTAACCCGTGGGGTAGGCAGCACTAGCCCCATTTTATAGCATATAGAAGCTACTCAGTGAACAGCGGTTCTGTGGCCATCATCATCATCATCATCATCCCAGCATGTGGACCCAGAAGATGAAAAACCCAGGGGCAGGGGTTTCTGTCCTGCTCACTGCATTATCCGCAGCACTTAGGACAGCGCCTGCATAGATGACACGCGATAAAAACATGTGCGATTAGTGAAATCCACTCCTTCGCTTATCACTTCCGTGGTTTCTGGACAACGGACTTCATCTCCCTGGGTCTCAGTTTCCTCATCTGAATAATGGGCATAGTAATGATGCCCACATCACTGAATTACTGAGAATATTAAAATCGTGCCCAAGAGCTCAGTAAATGCTCCTTTTTTATTACTCCTTGTCAGTTGTGGAGAGTGTCTGATTGGAAGTCCTTACATCTGCTCTGTGGCATGTTGATAGATTTGGGGGATGGTTTCCATCCATATATTTTTAGAGCACCCCTGCCTTTGAAAACCATGGCCTGAAAGTTGTCATGCTGACCTCTCACCAGGAAGAGAGGGATTGGGATTTGAGAAAGCTGGTGGGCTGGGTGGAGAATAAAAAATGGCATGTGTGTGATGTTTAGAGACATTGAATGCTGGCTGTGCTGATGGCTGTGTGACCTTAGGGAAGTTGCTTGACTTCTCTGGGCCTCAGTCCAACAGCTGCGAAAATAGGGGTCACTAGCCTGGACACACTGGACTCTGAAGTAGTAGTGAAAAGAATTCCTGAGTGGAGACAGCAAAGGACGGGTTCCTGTGCTGAGCTTCCTTTTCAATGAATGGCTTTTCTTTTGCAAGGACCCTGGGGCCAGCATTCACTGGCCAGGGTAATGTAATTAGACTGTTGGCAGGCAAAGATGTCAGTGCCCTACAGCTAATGTTATGCTGAATTTTTGGAGATGTAGGTAAGCATTTGAAGGAAGACACTTTAAGAACTCTTCCCTAACCTTACTCCAAGTTACATTCTAATTAGATCTATTTTCTGCCAAGAATTAAAAAAAAGAAAAAAAAAAGAAAAACAACAACCAAAACTGCACCTCCATAGAGAAAAGGTTGACAAGATTTCCCAACAAGAAACAAATTATTCTCTTTGCAAACCACACAGGGATGTGTTCAGGCCTTGGATGTGTGACAAAGATCCTGTTGGCTTTGGCAGAGAAGGCCCTAACTGGTGACAGGTGAGGTGGAATTACTAAGCCTCTGATTCCAGCAATTCAATTCAGCGAGCATTTATTTGGCATTTCTTGGACATGCTAAGCTCTGGGGGCGTCCAGCCTGAGTAAGACATGGTCCCTGTCCCCAAAGCACTCACAGATTAGCAAAAGGCTACAGACATAACTCCAAGCTCTGCAGAACAGAACACGCACATGACGCTGGGGCAGGAATTCCCTCAGTGACAGGTGGGGTTAAGGAGGGAGGGCACCTCCTTCACCTGGGAAAGAACATTACCTTCTTTCCTCAGCCCTCCCAGAGCTCCCCACACCTCCCTGCTTCTCCTCACTGACCAGCGCATTTCTTGTTTCTGAGTTTTCAGATCGAATCCTCCAACTTGTCTCTAAAAGATGCCACCCTTGCCTTTGACACACAAATAACGACTTCAAAGATATAGGCTCATCCACTCATTGAACATTTATTTGGACACCGTTTTCCCCTCTTACAAGCAGTTTCATATATCATACCAAATCATCGGAGCCTCTTAGCAGCGGTGGCTGTTCCTGAGGAGATAGGTAGGAATGACAGAGAAATGACTTATAATAACTTATAACTTATAATAGAAATGACTTACAATCCGCAGCAACTGCGCACTGCAGCCAGAGGCTGAGACCCGCAGGCGTGCGCCGTGAAGAGCCGGTCCCAGAAGCATGCCTGCGAGGCAGATTGTTCCTACTCATTGTTTTTAGCCCTAATTTAGTGACAAGGAAATGATCTCATTTACCTAGGTCAAGGTCAAGGTCAAGGTCACACAGCATGTCAAGATCCAGGATTTGAACCCAGGCAGTTCCACCAGAAGAGAAGGAACTGAGGCTTCAGAGGAAATTGTGTTTGCCACACCTGTGAAGCAAAAAGATTCCCCAAATCCACCCCTGGCTGGGTAACAGCTGGTAAGAGCTTCCTACCCCAAGAAAACATAATGGGACACTGACAACCTCAGGGCTCAGCAGCAGGGAGGCCGCTGGTGAAACCTACAAGGCAGGAAACAGACACAGTCACAGCCCTTCTGACTTGAACTTAAGTTCCCATCAGCACAGAGAGCTCATTCTGCATCGCTTCCTTGCAGTTCCTGTAACATCTGTCATTTCCCCATTCCCCTAATAGGACTGTTGCATCTCATTTTCACCTTCTCTGCGCTTAATCACCTTCCTTTGAAGAGAGTTGTGCATAATAACGAGGATGCCGCCATCCAATTATGCCAAACGTGGGGAGAAAATGATCCTCAGAACAGCCTGCCAGCAATGCCTGGTGTTTACTCAGTTCTCTCCCCCCAGCAATTTTCCTCTTTGGAAATCAGATTCTCAGAGATTCACAGTCATTTTGACCGAGCGACGCCCTGGTGTTTGGCATGCGGAGACACGGGATTCCAAACTATTCCTCGGTGTCTGTGACGACAGTTGGCACCGCTCGGCATCCACGGAGCAGGGACAGAGTGCTGACAGCCCGCAGCAGGTGAGGCGCTCTGCTGAGGGCTGAGAGGAGGCCGGAGACCCGGAGGTGACAGGCTGGAGCTGGGCACAGGAATGCTGTTGGGACCAGAGACATAAAGGCAGTGCTGACCGAGTCTGTTTTCTGCTAGTGGGGAGAGGACCAGTTAAGTGAACCCGGGATGAACAGCAAACGGGTTGAGGGCCTGGGTCATGCGCAGGACAGCCGGGGCGATGTGAGGTTGTGTCATCAGACAATGAAGGTCATCTCAGCAAGGGTTTAGAGGAATGGGGTTGAGGAACTGCCAGCGCGAAGGCCCTGAGGAGGAGTGGGTGTTGGGTGCGCCTGTCTGGAGCACGGAGATCGCAGTGGAAGGAGAGTAAGCGCACTCTGGGGAGGAGTTTGGATTTTTCTGGGCAAGTGGGGGCGGGGGGGTCAGGCAGGGACGGGCAGGTGGTGCAGAGGAGGTGAGAGGAGGGTCATTCTAGCAGAGGGACAAGCCTGTCACATTTGGGGCGGGTGGAGGTTCTTTTAGAGAAAAGGATTGGGAGCCACACTGAGGCCAGGAGTGCACCGTGAATGGCCCAGTTTGGCCTTTGACCTCGGAGAAACAGGACCATAAAGGAACCCGTTCTTTACATTCCCAACATCCTCTCTGCACGCTGTCAGTGCACTTCTGAAGAAACGCTCAGCATCCCCAGTTTCATTTCCCGCCAAAACAAGGAGCCATGCAGCAGATTCACGGCCGCTGCCCCGAGACCACGGGACACTGTGGGCCATGGGGCTGTGCTTCCTGCCTCCTCATAACTACCACTCACACATCACACACGCCACACACACACCGCACACACACATCACACACACCACACACACGCCACACACCACAC